>CM067368.1:45064886-45222386 GCA_034401795.1 Chaetoderma sp. LZ-2023a | reverse complement strand
GGGAGGGAGGGGGAGGGATGGAAGAAGGGGGAGGGAGGGAGGGAGAGGGAGGGAGGGAGAGAGAGAGAGGGAGAGAGCGAGCGAGAGAGTGAGAGAGAGAGAGAGGGAGAGTAATAACACGGCGAGAGATTTGGAAAGGGGAAGTGGGGAGTAGCGGTATGGGGGTGATAGGGATATAGAGAGAAGGAGATAGATGTAGTGCGTGGGATGGGACAGCTGGGAATAGAGAGTTAGTGGGAGGACGAAGCGAGGTACGGAAATGGAGTGGGTGGGGAGGGATGGTGTGAGTGAAAGATAGCATTGCCTGATATTAATTTTGACATGGTTTCGTACACAATAAGTGTGCTCCTGTGACATGATGCTCAACCCGCAATACAAATTACAATAAATAACCTGAGCCATTAGACCATAGTAAATTATATCCTTATATTCAGATATCATTTGCCCACTTAAGTCAGTAGTATAACTAATTATCGACGTCCTTTAGTCACTCCAACACTACGCTAATGTAAATACATTTCTTCACGAGTACATAGCACGTAGCTGAGACGAAAGGGGGGTGTATTCAAGACCTCAGGGTGTATATTGAACTAATACAACTTAATAACATACTATTCACAGAATTGAAATAATCATCAGATTGCTAGTTTTAAGGTGTTTCGAAATATAATCTATCTTTTAAGGCATTGATCTTCATCCGGTAGAATGGACCTTTCCAGTGTCTCCATCAATCAGCTGACGTCACATGACGTCATAATCAACTGCGTGACGCATTGGATGACGTTATAAGCAATGATAAGTTCGTCAAGAACGCATGGTTGGTGACGAAGTAAGCGTTGTTGTCCGAATTGTATGTCTTTACTATTTAATAAACATGCTGCTGAATATTTTGAAACTAATTTCACTGCGTACGTGCGCTCCAATATGCAGCAAGAGCACCGAGTCAAATTAGTCTCAAAATATTCAACAGCGTACCTGTACAGGTGTCTCGAAATTGAAAGTCAGGGAGTTGTGGGTGGAGCTTATCTAGAGATGGGCGGGCCATAGCTAAACCTGGAGAGGTCCATTCTACCTCTATTGCGCCTTACCTGGCGTGGCAAAATGTGGATACGCCCAAATATGTGCTACCATATTAATACATGTCTTAAGGGAGCGTTTAGTACGATATCTATTTATCGTAGCCAATGGGATACATTGAGTGGCCGGCCACCTTCGAATACACTAGTTTGTGTTAAATACAGGTGCATTGCTTCGCATAGCTAAGCTAACATGCTTCGAGCACACAAAAACAGTAACATGCTAGTTAGTAGACTATTAACCACGATATAAGCGATATTGCCTTGGACATTTTGGAATTAACTAGATTAGATGTCATTGCTGATATAAGCAGCAATGTCTTCAAATCCAATTCACCTTTCCAAGGTACGCACCCGTCATATGACGTCATAATGAACTGGGTGATGTGTAGAATGACAGTTTTCAGGAAATTGATAGCTATGCCAATCGGGGATCGATCAATCCCAACACGGCGAGGTGTGCGTGGAGCTTAGTTAGTGATGGGCTGGGCATAGCTAAAAATTAAAAGGTCCATTATGCTTAAAATATGCTACTATAGGTATTATTTTGTTTTGGAAACATTCTAAGGTATTTCTTAGTTGCACTGTAGGAAAAATATATGAGATGAACTGCTCAGAAGAGAACGGAATGGAACGCCTACACGGGAAGAGCCTAGATGTAATTAAAGATAATATCATGATTACGTATGTATACCATAAATTACACTTTTACAGTTCACTAGCATATGATCATTTGAAGGATAACACGAATTCTATTTTCTCTTTTTCAAAGAAGACTGCCAATGTAGACACACACACACACACGCGCGCGCATCTGATGTATTAGTTCACATTCAAACACGTGTCACACATTAAGAAGGATAGTATAGTCCCCTCTTTAAATCGATGTATCATTAGTCTAACACGGCTACCACAATGAGTGTAATTAAAAATGGCGAAAATGGCGAGCATTTGAATCCTTGGACACT
Organism: Chaetoderma sp. LZ-2023a; assembly: GCA_034401795.1. NCBI lineage: Eukaryota > Metazoa > Mollusca > Caudofoveata > Chaetodermatida > Chaetodermatidae > Chaetoderma > Chaetoderma sp. LZ-2023a. Next base: position 45,220,342 of record CM067368.1, on the reverse strand, counting down.
GAATTCCAAGACTCTCAATTTCAAGGTAAGCGTATAGTTAAGCTGTTGAATATTTTGAAGCTAATTTGACAGGAAAAGAACGGATTCCCGTCAAAGTAATTACAAAATAGTCAACATAATATTTAGTCAGCTGTACATGAGTTTTCGAAATCGAGTTTTCAGTTTAAAAACATGAAAATAAAACAATATCTGAATCCAGACATAACACATTTCACTGTTGTATAGCTTCACATTCACTGACTAGGGTCTAGATTAGTTCGACAATTACTTTTCGCGTACTATACGCTTAAGAGACCAAGACGTGGAGTAACATCTTGAAAGCTGAATGATTTTGGCAGTAACAGCTTCGTCTAATTCGCTGTTTCCTTTAGGACTGCCTCCCATGACGTTAGCTCGAGGTAGCTAGCTATCCACCGTTTTTTAATTGTTGGCAACTTTCCGCGTTCATGTCTTTCTTCTTAAATGAATCCTTCACGGCGTGTAGGCCTACGATTCGCTCTTTGATTCCAGCCCACTACCAACTACAACTTACCGTATAGCCTACGGCAAGATATATCATGGTCGTTCTACTGCATACACTGAATATCAACGGGCTATGAAATGCATCCTACACAAATCTGCCATCTGGATTCAGTGTGGCAGACTAACTCCAATATATACCAAACTACTGACTTACGATACAATATGCAGAGTAATTTAGTGCTATAGATTCGCTTAGATTTCCTCGCTTACCAAAATCTCGTGCCGACACAAGTGTACACTGAGACTAATTTGGTCCCCCTTTCCCTCTCTCTCGCCCCGCTCAGCGCCCGCATCAGTTTGAATTGATTTCATCATAGTATTCCAATACCGGCGGCACCGAAGGAACACATGCTCGGACCATTAGTGCCGTGTCAGCGAGAATAAGCGTGTGCTTATTGGGGGTGCTTGGCCGGCTGGCTGACTCCTGGTAGCGCGCGGAACCTTGACAGGAACCGGAATCGCGCCACTGTCCTGGTTAGTGGAGATTTTCGGCGGGTGGTAATCATTCAATAACCGATGTTGCCAACTTTTTGTGATGTGACAACTAGCCTAAGCGACCGCCTAAAGGTGCAACGATAAGTGGTCGACAAAGGCAGGTGGTGAATTAATACAGGCCATCCAGAACAGCGTAGAGGTCAGATCTGTATTTCAGTTATATGGCATCATGAACAAAATATGTCACGCGTTAATTGATGTCATAATCAGATAACGTATGCCCGTCACATTTATGTAAATAACATATCTGATACTTTTAACCAAGCATAATGGGCGTAATTATCGTGATTATTTTAAAATTATTTTCGTAAGGCAGTATTTGTATCGTAACTAGTTACGCACTTCTTAGCGAGTCACTTACGCAGCATGATCTGCTGTCGTGAGTTATGGTATGTTCGCAGCGCCCTCTGCTCGTTACGTTTCTGTGTGTCGAGATCATAGCCATATGGGTACGATATCTCTGATATACAGTCCGACACTGATTTCCATGACATTCTAGCTAACTAGAGACGTGCGTGTTGGTATAAACGTGCTGATTCTCTTCAATAATCATTATACACCCGAAGTCTTAGTGTTCCAATTTCAGGACACATATACAAGAAGATTTTAAACTATTTTGACAATAATTTGATTGGGAGCTGTTGCTACCACATACTACGCCTTACATCATAACGAATGGACCTTCCAGTTTTTTACTAAGCACTGCCCATCTCTGGCTAAGACCGCTCGCGTTGGGATTGATCGAGCTCTGAACTCCCTGGCAATCAATTTCCAGAAAAAAATCTATACCGGTAACCTATTGACTATTTGAAACTTAGTTGGCATGGCGCAGTTGCTGCCTATGGCAGGAACAGCGCCCAGTCAATTTAATTTTTTAAATATTCAACATCATGTTTATTAAATAGTACAGGTTCATACAATTCGTACACTGTTTCGGACTATTAAGAGTTAAAGCCGGGCCATATAGAATCATTTATGAGGTAATGATTTTAACGGCATCCTACACGTCGCTTAGCAGATTATGACGTCATATGACGTTATTACTCTGGAAAGTTTCATTATACGTGTCCGCCCAATAACCGTATAATGTGTTTAATACATCGTGTGAGGCCATATTGCTACTGTGTTGAAGAAATGTGCTTGCAACATTAGGAACATTACTCCTATCGGTCTGTAAATCAAGAAACTGTTATATTCCGTGCAGTACGCGCGCGCGTGCGTGCGTGCGTGCGAGAGCTGGATCTAAAGAAATTCTGAATTGTTTTGGCTGACATTTTTACACAAAAGGGGGACTAACCCGTAGAGTAGGATTTCCAGACATGTAGCCGTGTTTCTAATTCAAGAATGTGGGATCAGGGGCGAATCCGATCTATGAATCTCGACAATTACTAGCCTGATTTGGCTCACATGCGCACGGCAGGCTAGAATCCCTCTCTATTGACTGTGACCCGTCCAGTCATCTGGAAAATCTGAATGAATGTGACAATGCGACAACACTTAGAGACGAGTGTGTGCAATCTATGATTGCTCTTGCGTTACAAGTCATAGGCTCTGATGCTGGATCAAGGACACGGATCGAATTTGGGGCAACATATCAGTCATATACGTTCCATGATTTAGATGTTGTGAAATATTCTATTTCAATTCGAAAAGCCTGAAATGCGCGTTTTCTATCATGCCATAAATTGTACAGATACCCGATATCTGATATAATGGCGATGAAAAGGTTAAGCTTTCGTCCATGGAAATGCACAATGAATCAAGGAATAACAGGAATTGGAAATCCGTTCTTATTGCTCTTGCAATGCCAGGATCGACCATGCCATCGACAGATATGTACCCGTTATGGCAGATTTATGCAATTCAGTTCCTGCACTCAATGCGTTCTATTCACAGCGGGTCGACATTATGGCAGCGACTTAGGAGTATGGTTCATGTAGTCTATGAAATATTGCCGGCCTCGACACTCGGCTACGCAGACTGTTTGAATACGGACTACGGATGTGTGGCGATATTTACTTTTGACATTAGTGATGTATAGGCCTACTAAGAACCGCATTAACGGGAATTTCACCCTGGGATTACGATGATACTGGAATATCACACTCTTCTGCTCCAAGAATGCAGAGTGACAGCATAAATAGATGTGGTACTCGTATGTTGGCAAAATAAATGCTAGTCCACCTGAAATAGTTGGTATTATTTGTAGTATTCAGACACACACGTGCGCACGCACACGTGCGCGCTCGCACGCACGCACACCCATATGTGTCTGCTTGGGTTGAACGGAATTGTTGGTATGCCACCCAAAAATACATAATTCAAGGGTGTATCTAGGATTATAGTATGCACTTCTCCAATCTTTTGAAGGATCTGGGATAGGTGGCCTCCCCCCCCCCCCCATAGACGCGGGTATGTCCGCGGAGACATCTAAAACAATTGAAATGAGATACCCGAACGGAAAATTTCCCAAATAAACATCAATAGTTTTATTTAATTTGCCCAAGAGGTGTCCTGACCCACCTCTAACCACCAGCCCAAACACCTTAGAGCTGCCCTTGCAATTAAGATCGAGCAGTTGCACCCTGGCCCGGTATTGTCGAAAATTGCTTGCGCTGTACATGTCTTTTAGTCTTATTATAGACGTATCTGACCTTGATGTTTACCCGAAGATGCTGAATCTTCTTGTAATGTATCATGTTGAAATAGATAAGCGTATCCCCAAAGCGTGGTCAGATGGATACACCCGGACACATAAGCACAAATACACGCAAACACTCCATACCTAAGCATGACTGTGCTCAGTTGTATCTCATACTATCGTGAACATTTTTAAAATTAAAAACAATATAGATCTATGTGGAAAATTCAAACATTCAACATTAATCACGAATGTAATGTCAGTGAACTTGTCGTTAAAGGAACAGAAAAAGGTAGACCTACTACCAACCAAACGACGTTGATCCCAAACACTCAGACAATAATGCAATCCCCAATACTATTAAAGATGCGAACTAAATCAGAACAATTTAAACGGTATCTAAACGGGCCTAATCCTCATTTCAATTATTTGAATGTGCACAACGATTTTTCCTGAAATGGAACCAGTCTGTCATTTAAAAGGAATGATATCGGCTATGTATTCTCAGAATTATATTTGTATAATGGTGATTAGCTGCGACTTGCTACACGTACTACGTTATTTACCGTGAAGACAATTTGACTGAATGTACTGGGATTGACGGAATCAAATGGTTACAGGTGTAAGATCATGCATGCACTCAAACCGGTATGCAGTGGGTATAGTTTTAAGTATGATTCAGTAACAGTACATGGGTTTGTCTTGGAATATCTCTGCAATAGAAAGGCGTGTATGTGATACATTTTGTTGCATATGACATATATTATTTGAAACACCCGGACCCCATTCCATTGTGAGACCAATAGTTCCTTTGAACAGCATCGAAAAACTCAATCAAATGTGACAGCATCTCGTAGCAGGGATTGAGATTGAGCAGGTTGATGCAAACCGACTAGTGTAAGAGATGACATAGCTGGGATGACATAGAACGGGCACAACAAATGTTGGCATCAACATGTGTAAATGCCTTTACAACCAGTACCATCAAAGGATTGCGACATTTACATGATGGGGATCGACATGTCAGGTGCAATTGACACCTTCAGGAGACCACAGACACCCTCCAATTTTTCCATGCATCTTGCCTGGTGATAATCGTATTTGTAAACATAAACTAAATGTTCGCGCCAAATCAATGTTTGCTGGACAGATTGAAGCATCAATAGGATTGACACATGGCGATGGGTTATCACCGAGTTCTTTCCGGTTGCTACCACGGAACAGCACCGCCATATGTTCGGACACACTCCACAAGACAAAATCCTCCAATCTCAGTGATATATTGGCATTTTGGTCTGTATCATTGAGATGGAAGGGTTTGGTCTTGTGGAGCGTTTTCAAACAGATGCTAATACTGCTCCGTGGTAGCAGGCAAAGGGAACTGGCAACAACTCATCGGCATGTGGTGATTCCGTTGCTGCTCCAATCGGTACAGAATTTGGTTTGATTTTGATTTGGCCCGAGCATTTAGTTTAAGTGTAGCCAATATGAGTATCGCCAGGCAAGAGATGGAGTATGCATATGATGTTGGCTTTATCGGCGGGGAAATCGGCTCTCTTGATACACTACTTCCAATAGCAGGAGAACAGCCCAAGGCTCCGAACAACTTCGTGAATGAAACCGAACCGGTATTCATTCACATCATATCTATCCAGCGTTGCAATACTGAATGGCAATGCTACCCACATCAGGGCGCTGGGAAGTAGAGGAAGATCAGAGGCATGGGTTCTCTCCTCTAGTGGCGTTGGCTCTGGCCGTGTAACAGGAAATATAGTCGTCCAGTATGTTTTCAAATGTGTGACTTCGTGGCTCTAAAATCCCCATGAAAGTCTAGAGGCCCCTATATGATAATACATGTGCTTCCATAATGCTAGATAATACAGAGGCTAAAGGAACGTATGCCACTCGCTGTGGACAATACATAAGAGAAGGCCGACGAAAAAATTATTGCTGTTTAAAGAAGCTTTCACTTTTCCACCATCTCATCATGTCATCATCATTATCACCATCATTACCGCCACCACCACCGTCACCCCTACCGCCACCGCCACCTCCACCACCTCCACCCCTACCACCCCACGGCCAATAACAACACCAATACCGCCAAGGCCACTATCACCACCTAGGCCACGACCACCACCACCACCACCACCATTACCACAACCACAGCAACAACAACCACGAACACCAGTACAACAGCTGCTGCCGCCGCTGTCCTCATCGCTGCCGCCGCCGTGGCCACGGCCACGGCCACTACCACCACCACCACCACCACCACCACCACCACCACCACCACCACCACCACCACCACCACCACCACCACCACCACCACCAACACTACCAGGAGCACGACCACAACCACCAGCAATGACACCACTACCACCACGACCAACAACAACCCAGCCGTGACTACGTCACTACGACCACCACTGCCACCACCACCACAACCACCACCACCACCACAACCACCACCACCATCACCACCACCACCACAACAGCGCATATGGCCAATACCATCACCACAACCACAACAACAACTACCACCTCCAGCACCACGACCACCAACACAACGACAACCACAACCGCCGTCCCCGCCGCCACTGCTGCTGCCACCACCACTACCAGGACCACCGCGGCCACCTCCAGAATCATCACCATCATCATCATCATCATCATCATCATCATCATAATTTAGCATTTGCCAAATGGCGATTGTGTATTAAGAATACATGAACTTAAAGAATCGCCATGTTCTGGCTTCGAAAATCACATGCCTGCTATAAACCTGTTTAATTAGATTTAGCTGATTTACATAAAAGAAACTATGGATATAAATCTGCTTCGTATTACGCTGATTGACACATGCGTGCAATTGTCTGCTTCAATAACATGCACGAGTACCCGTCTATTGATTTTTCTAAGGGGCAAAAAGGTGCTTTGGCATTGATTCTGCTAATGGTATCAACTACTCTGCTCGGGATCAGACCTATGACTTCGACTCATTTGTCAGGGTCCCCAGGGCCGTAAATAGATGGCTTAACTTACTGATGGCGCGCGATGGATGTCCCCTGCGTAATGGTCGAATCTAATTGAAAAGTTCTTTGGTTCCAATCTGTTATGTGCACTGTAAAACGGTAGGATTTTGTTGCTAGAGATATTGCTCTTTATGGTCATCAGTTAAAATGTATTTTGGTATAATATTATGCTAATTCTATTCATTCTGATAACTGATCTGATGGGGATAATGAAGATAACTATAATGGCAATGATAGTGCTGCTGGTGCGAAATTGCGATGGACGATCGGTCACTTATGTTCATGAAATATACATCTTGGCATTACATCAATCATGACAATACAACTCGACGATGTGCAACATGAGAGAATCCCAGCATGATCTCCATTGGCCGCGACCTCTACAAGATTAGATATAAAACATATGCGTAAAGCTAGTACATATGGTAAAGCAGTAGGGAACTGACTGGCCATACCGGTTGCCGTTCATCCGCCAGTTGATAGCAAATCCACCACTAATCTATTGCCTCTTGAATATGACAACTCCTGGTCAAGCAATTAATGCTTACATACTTTGATCAGTCATGACTACTTTTGAGTGGAACCCTTCTCAATATAATCACATGTCTCTGTTTACATACCCTGATCTTCTTCTTTTCGTTCGCTGATCATACCGCCAGTCGTGTAAGTGACTATGGACATGATCATAAGCGTGGGTCCATGGTGTATTAGAGTGCGCTGTGCGGCCTGGAACCTCCGTCTTCAGCACTCGAGGTTTATGTCAGGGTTACCTCACCCTTACCTCCTTTAGTCGCCTCGTACGACACGCAGAGGATACGGAAGGTGTATTCTAAGCCCTACCTACAGGGCAACATAAACTGATAATACCATCCATCGACGACGATCCGCTTACATATCAAAGACCTAGATTACCTGAAACACACTTCCAAATCAGTGTGACAAAAGCCTGATAATGTATGCTACAGGGCCAGACCTGGGCCAAGACAAGGCCAATGTGGCTCAGTATTGTTCCAGCGTCGGGCCAGAAACATACGTTATTATTCAAATAACGTCGCAATGTCATCATACAGCATATTAGTAGAAGAGCGATGAGATGGGCAATTATTCTGATTGGACGAGATAGCTGTAAGGTTATCTCATTTGCATATTATTCTACACACACATGCCCATATATGGTCAGGGGCGAGGCGTATTTCCACTTATGTTTTAAAGGGTCACCCACTGATCATACATGGGGGTGTAGGCGCGGCCTAATATGTAAATGAAATGATGTTGTAACTCCCTCGTCCAATCAGAACAGCTGCTCATCCTTTTGCCGCATGTTGTTGATGTAGAGCTTTGTTCCAATGATGGGCATGTGTAATGGGCCATAATAGTGTTAGGGATGTGGTTCAATTAAATATGAATGAGGATAACTCGCGACCAATCAGCGCAGCCGCTTATACAATCACCATTGTTTGAGGTGTTAATATATTGATGCTTGGTAATGCTTATTGACAGGTGTAGTGAGTTGTGAAACTGTTGAGGCCATGAACAGGGTTAAGGGGCATATTGAAAGGAAGAATGACATGAACCCTGACTGCTATCAGTGCAGTTGCTTATATGGTCACCAGTGATCAAACTGTAGAGCTTTTGGAAGATAATGAGTCGTGAAACTGTTAGGGCGCCTGGGGCTAATTCAAATACTGATGATGTTATAACGCCCAGCCAATCAGGGCAGACGTGTATAGGGTCGTCATTGATTAAGGTGCAGAGATATTGGCAGACAAATGCAGCCATGGAATGCTGGTCATCGGTAATTCCTTAGAGTAATAATGCCCTTGAAGGGCTGATAGCTAACATCGACGTCAGCTCTGATCAAATCAAAGTCCTAACCAAAATACCGAAATCTATGGAATCATCAGCTATCAGCGCCATATGAGTTATTAAAACAACTGAACTAGGTATTCTGACGACCCATTAGTAGTAAAACTGTCAGCAGAGCAGAAAGCATTACAGCACCACAACTATCCAAGTGGCCAAAGTGAAGACCGCACCAAACTATGCTGGGAGCATAATAACAGTCTGCTTCACATGCTTAAAAGATGTTGCCATTCATCAAGCAGGCTCACAAGCAGAAGGGATCACTGCCATGGACGACGGCCACAACATGTTTTCGTTAGCCTGAGCCCTGAGAGTTACTGACTATATACTGCCACTTATTGTACAGAACTCAGAAGGACACTTTATCGGGACTGACCATGGCAAACTGAGACGATTCGACCTTGGCTCAAGGAACAGTTCACTGACTACAATGATGAGTCTGTGCACCCATTCTCGGGAGACCCCAAGCCATTACTAACACCAATTAAAAAACCAGAAGTTGAGAAGGCACTTAAAGCCCTTAAAAGTGGGCGGACATCTGGACCTGATGGCAAGAGCAATGCACTATTGTTATATGCAAGTGACATTATCTCAAAACTGATCACGCACCTAATCAATTCAATGTTCATGCACAACCTTCTCATCGATGCTGTAGGCCAAGTCACCCTTATTGCGCTACCCAAGCCCATCAACCCACCTGCCCCACCCCACCCCACTCTCCTATAGCAAACTGAAAATTCAATCCAAGGTTAATCTATGCCACCTCCAAGACAAGATCTGTGACTTCACTGGATCATGTCAAAGTGGCTTCAAATGTGGACGCAGATGTGCAGACATTGTATGGGCTCAACGCATGATTGTGTCGGTAGTCATGCACAAACACTGGAATGTCCACACAATGGACATTAACATGACATGAGCCTTCGACACAATTAAATGCCCATAGATGCTAAATGTCCTACGCCAGGCCAGTTACAATGCAGATGTGCTACGACTAGTGAGACGACTGCTTGCGGACACCAAGCTGAGAGTATGCGTCAAGTCAGTGAACTCTGTAGATTTTGGAACATCAATTGCTTCCACACAGAGAGATGGTCTATCTCCTGTGCTTTTCAGCCTGTTACCATGCGCTGCTGCATTGCAATCTGCCAGGAAAGATTCCACAAGACCACAGTGGCAATACTGGGTATGCCGCTAGCGATGGAATATGCCGACGATGTGGACTTCAAGGACGAGGACACGAAACTTCTCCCAATAGTTGCAAGCAAACTAAAAATTTAGAATCTATTTATGACTCAATCCAAAACAGAGTTCACTGACATGTATCTTTCTATCTACAAAGCATGACACTAAAGAAAATGACGATCCAATTCGTGGCGGTGTACCATGGAGGAAAAGTAATACCCTGAGCTCATTGCTTTGCAATACTGCTGACATGGCTGCACGCTGTGTCAAGGGAACATAGCTTTCCAGTCTTTCTGGAATATATGGATTAGTAGATCAAAGACGATCTTGTTAAAAAAAATGTTTATGCAATGCAACCTGTGTATCCTTGATGTGGTATAGCTGTAACAAATGGGCAGCTCCAAAGGCAACTCTAGACAAACTCGATGCCTGCCACCGCAAACACATACACACCATCACTGGGCACCGATGGCCAGACAGCATAATTTCCAATGATGCACTATCCAAGATGTGCCATACGTTGCTGCTGGCTGTGACAGTCGCCCAGCGAAGATGGTCCATGTTTGACCAGATTCTAAGGATGCCAGAAGTAACACCAGCACAGAGATCCTTAGAATTCGACCTTCTCTGAGCCAGCAAATATAACGCAAGGAGAGGATTTCATTGCATAAATCTTCTAAGCATGCTACGAGGTGATCTCAAGAAAGCAGGACTGGGTATGCGCAAGTCAAAAATGGACCTGAGGGAGTCTGATGACAAGGCACGGTTGGCAAAGGCGAAAAAGGGCCGATTGCAGCTGTACAGTGTTTCTACTGCTACAGCTGCAGAAGACAGTCTTATGCATAAAAACGCATTCAACCAAGAATATGCCAACCTAAACAGGTAATAGGAGAGTAGTTTGCAAACATACTGTAACGGTTTTACAATTCAGAACACAGCTGTCAGGCAAAATAGTATCTACATTTTCGTTATGGTATTCCTTCTACAGTATGACTGAATGGTGGGGGAACATGGGACCGAGTCCTTTAGACGGTAATTTAATAAAGCAATGCCAACATGGAGTCGACTAATATTCAACCCCCTCAGTCTCTCGCCTTTGGGAAAGAAACATTTGAATTATACGTTTTTCTTAAAGGAGGTTGATTTGATGAGAGTGTAAATGTTTTATCCTCTCTTGGGGTAATGTTTTGTAAGTGTATATGCCAATTTATTATCATCGTCTAAATTGCAATTGGTTGCAATATGTTCAACGCGTTATCTGTATAGTTAGTTGGACATTCGGATTTGTGGAACAATTATTTCAAATAATTATAATCGTTTCAAACGGGCTAGAAAAGGGCAGCGCTTAAAGATGTTATGAGGACTAGATACCAGATCGCTCTGATTAACTTGGCAATCATAATACAGAAGACTAGAAGAACAAAATGCTTTTTAAATTTGTGTAATCGGCCCAGCCAAAGCTGAGATAAGCATATAGCAACCGCCTTGACAGCCACACGTGTTTAGCTATCGTGCTAGAGTTGTGACGTCACACCGGGATGACACCAATTCCTATTAGTCTAGATTATTATCTCAGGAGCAAAGCTAGGCTCTCTCCTGCTGCGCGTATTAGGCACCTATGCACATATTCCTTGACAATTCATTGTTCACACAGGGACACTACATTGTTCTAGATGCACAAAGGTTCAATAATATCGAAGTTGATGATATTTTTGTTGATTAAAATTTAAAGGACAGACCTCATGGTCACGGTGCCTGACATCACAATTCTAACGTAGGCCTGTTAGAGGTGACAGTAGCATCGGAGTGCGTGTACGTGAATTAGGCTATAGTTAATCAAACCCACCCACACACTTCTTGGAATACAATTCTACAAATGCATATATATGTTATCTTTCTGGATTGACTGCAGAGATTTTGCATATATGATAGGCATGCATGTACACAACTTGTTAAATGATAGTTAAGTAGGCCTACACCGCTCAGTACACGTACTGTCGCAATTTACCATTGGGTAGGCTTATGAATAAATTTATGATTGCACTATAACAGTTACTCCAGTTATGTGTTTAAAGTTAACTAAAATGTCTGGTAAACATAAATCTAATCAAAACTAATCTATTTGCGTAGTCTACATTGACATATTATTGACAGTACACGGTTTGTTTACAACTTAGGCAGCGGTCGAGGCGCGTAGTGAGGCTTTCACTGCCGTCCGCACGCTTATAGTACAACTTACATAACATATACTGCTGAATGTTTTGAACATAATTGGGTTGGATGTCAACCCAAATTGTGTTCAAAATATTCAACATAACGTTTCTTGTATCATGTGCATATGGTTATAACTACCATATTTGTGTTTTTGCTTTGGAAGCAATTACACTTATTTATGAGCTGCACTGTAAGTACAGATGATACGCTAGCGACCTCTGAACATCTGTCAGTTCACCTACCTATTTAAAATTTGTTCATCCGCTACAGTTTTGCTTTTCATAACATTGAAATATGAGTGTATGCTACTTCCATAGTTCATATGGTTGTCACAGGCGTGACACCCCCCCCCCCCCCCCCAACACACCAACGTACGCGTTGACCAGTACATGCCTATACATTATTATTATACAAACAAATTGCCAAAAGCTTATAGATAAACAATTACATTCTAATCAGTAATCACGGGAAATTTCACATAGGACACACTGACATACTTATTGTAGATTCGTAATCTTCAGAAAAAGTTGTAACTGCATGCACTCTGTAGCCTATACATTTAGATATGAATAATAGTACACTTAAAGCCATCGTCACCCTCTCCCACCAACCTCGATCATCACGCGCACATCCATCCATCCCAGACAGTACATAGTACGCCCAGCCCTTTCAAGAATGGCAATGTATCCGCAATTAGGCCTACTAAACTACATAGTATTTGTCACATGCATTGAAATGTTGCCGAATATAGCTATCTATGAAACCATTAAAAATGAGTAAATATCATAATAGAATTTTAAAAATCATGATTTTTTATTTCTTGAAGACTTAGCTTCAACCTGACATAATTTATGTTATGGTAGGTGAAGTCTAAAATAAAGTTAAAATATGTTACCTTTGTACTACAGACAGAAAAAGATTGACCCAGCTCACAACGCCGTTCCCGGTGTGACGTCACAGCGAGTGGCGATGTGATTCAGATTCAGGCGTCATTTAATCTCGTTATTTGGGCTGCCTAACATATTTTTCTCACTCCATCCAAAGTGACGCTATTGTGTTTTAGTAGACCATACAATTAATTAAACCTCGTTATCGACCGCAAGTCCTCACAAGACCGTTACTTAGAAAGTGATCGCTCACCATCGCGCGCTCTCTCTCTCTCTCTCTCTCTCTCTCTCTCTCTCTCTCTCTCCTCTCTCTCCTCTATCTCTCTCTCTCTCTCTCTCTCTCTCTCTCTCTCTCCTCTCTCTCTCTCTCTCTCTCTCTCTCTCTCAAGTTAATGTGTGTACAAGTACTTGTGGCTGAGGTTCCCTCAATGGCCGACACCATAAATAACCCTATAGATACCACCTTTCTATCAGACAAGCACACACACTGTGCATATGTGTCTACAGCTTTTCAGTTTGCTGGCATGCTGCTTGCAAATGCAGGAATCGTGTATTTTAAAAGTGTGATCCACCTTTATCAGAGGCGTGGGTACGGCTAGAGGCTGTGATGTGCGACCTATCTTGTAAAGAGACAACAATAACGCAGATTGCATTTTGGCCAATGTAAGTACACTGGCCATACCCCAGAACATTGCATCTGTATTCGTCTGTACACAACACGTAATTAATGGAGTGCTGCATTTGGGTTATGTACATCCCCGTGCACGCAGACCCATACTAGTTCTTTTCACCAGCTATAATTTGAGAATGGGCATCAGTATTTTTCATATCTATGAAAAGTAATCAGCTGCTTCAACATAATAACATATGTTAAAATAAAAAATATAAAAGGTATATTTTATCTAGGGTAATCAATTCGTAATCCACGGCGTGGATCCTACTGTGTGGCGGGGAGATGGCATGAAAGAATAGTAACAATTTGGGCTAACTGTCTCGTCTACAATTGCTGCACATCATGGTTACATCATGCTTCAAGAATGCAATGAACCTGTCCAGCTTTAGGTGTATCGAGCCGATCTTTAGTTAGGCTCCGCCCACACTTCGCCGTCATGTGATCGATTGATGGATCGATCGATCCCTGATATGCCTGACTATAAATTGCCAGTAAAGTGTAGCATGGATCACAACCGGGTGCGTACAAGACGGCCCACACATAAACGGCCATTCCAGCAGGAGAACAACATAATAGTCCGTGAGATCGCCCTATGCGCATGCGCGGCCATGAGAGGTAAACAAATATTGACGCGTTAGCCGGTGGAGACTGGCAACTTATGTATATACTTGCTCATATTATGGTAATTCCATAATATGGGACCGTCCTCAAAGATGGTGTTATGTATTAATATCAAAATTGAATGCGGACTTTAACACACTGAACAGAAATTAAATCAGTTCAGATCTGGCGAAGCTATTGAAAAATTAAACCAAACTCTTTTGGAGCTCCAACTAAGCATAGACATCGCCCGAGCGTGTGCCTGGACGAGGTAGAGCTAGTCACGGTTGCGCTAGCTACCTTGCCTCGCACACAAGACACGATCTGATTGGCTGAGCCAGCTGGCACAGCCTCTCACCGAATATAAAAGGCATTCTCAAAGCCAAACACGGGGAGAAGGGAGGCGGTCTTTGTCCAAGTGGGAGGATTCTCACTATCTGTCTACTACGTAGAGCTTGCATTCTGCAATCTACACCAATGCAACTTATTACAGGCAGGTTCTCTCTCCGGACAGCCGTGCCCCGCAGCACACCAAGTGTTTGTATACGCCTGGTAGATCAACAGGAGTAACAATCTAAATTAAAAGAAGGCTGTTTATTTTGACCACCGCCACCAGTGATGCCTTCATTGTGGTCTAAGATTTTTTATCGTTACCATCTAAATTATTATGTAAGAACGGCGGTGTTTTACATGTCTCGCCAGACTTGCCGTGCCACTACAGAAACGGTGGTAGAAAACAATGGACGTATCCGGCGCTATTAAATGCATGTTTTGACCGTAGTCCAGAAAAGGATATTGCTGTACATGCCGTAAGAGCTAAACGGCGTGGATCGTCTTGTGCCGAGAAGATAATTCAAGATAATATGTACTTACCGTCTCTACACAATGGAGACATAACGGTAGTACGGTGAACAAGTCAGTATGTGCTATGCATTAGGACCTGTACGCCTCCGAAATTGGCTCTATTCTTCACGGTTTTCGAGTATGAAACAATACGGCGAGCATCCTGCAGTAATTCTCCAGGCGGCAGCTACACCATGCCTACACTAATACTGCAAGAAAGCAGTACAAGAACTAAATATGACGTTTAAGCTGCACTGATGACTAATAGGTGTACCACACATAGGAACATATCTTAGTTATTTATACCGTTATTATTAATAAATAAATTACCGCCCTAAGCTCGGGTAAGTTCGGATGCGACCTCCGCTTTAAGACAATATTGTACATAATGTTATGAGTTGTAAACGGTGTCATCAAATAAACGGCAGCGTGTGTCGAATCAACCCTAGATTCCTAATGAATGTCTATATATATATACTTCTTTTAAGAAGCTCTGTTAGTCGGGCCAGCAAACCGACGTGCTAAGACTGACCTATGTGACATCACAGCTGGAAATAGTCAAATAAAGCTGTCAACTGTCGTAAAGGATCTTGGTGTATACTTAGACAATGAACTGACTATGGATAAACATGTTAGTTACATCTGCAAAGTCTGCTATTTTCAATTGCGCAATATCGGCAGCATCAGGCGCTATATCACAAAAGAGGCCGCGATCATGCTAGTACGAGCATTGATAACGTCGCGCCTGGATTATTGTAATAGCCTCCTGATTGGCGCCTCAAAAGAACTTATTCAGCGACTTCAGGTCGTCCAAAACACTGCAGCGAGAATCATATCCCTGTGTGCCAAGCGAGAACACATTACTCCGGTCCTACATGATTTGCACTGGCTCCCCATTGTGCAAAGAATAACTTTTAAGACACTATGTCTGACATACCAATGTGTATCTGGCACAGCTCCAGCCTATCTCTCTGACCTTGTACAACCTTACATTCCTGGTCGCTCTCTCAGATCTGCAAATCTAAATCTACTAAAAGTACCTAAGGTCAACTCTAAAACATATGGCCATAAAACTTTCTCTTTCACTGCAGCTACCGAATGGAATAACTTACCAAATGAAATTAGAAACTCATCAACTTTAGAAATCTTTAAATCCAATCTTAAATTCTATTTATTTCAAATAGCATATCCATAGAATACTTACGCGCGTTAGCGCTTAGAGCATGCAGTTGCATGGATTAAGCGCTCTAAAAATGTACTATTATTATTATTATTATTATATATATATATATATATATATATATATATATATATATACACCTGTGCAAAAGTTAAGCACCACCCTATTGTTACGCACATGCGATGGTATATTCATGTGCTATGAAGAAAGCAATAGCATACACATTTATGTACCCATCCATCTTAGTGCAAGAGGTAATAATGCACCTAGAGGAATGCTGATTATGATGGTGGGGAAACACTGTATGTTTTTGTTTGAACTTGAAAACGAGGCCTGAATATGGTTACGTTGACACAACTGACAACTATTGCCCTACAGTTGACACACGTGGCTAGATTGTCATTAATGGTGTCTGAAAACGAAGTTTAACATCTGTGCACGAGTTTGAGACTGTCATTATTAATACCGGGTATATCCACCTTGTACCTGGATGACGGCCTGGACACGACGTCTCATGCTGGTCACCAACCGACTGATACGCCATTGTGGTATTCGTTGCCATTCAAGATGGAGTGCGTCTGTTAATTCCTGTAGGTTCTGCACAGGAGGATCCCTCCTTCTCACCATGTTTCCCAGAATGTCCCAGATATGCTCAATAGTGTTCATGTCAGGGCTCCTTGCTGGCCATGGTAGGGTTTCGATGGCATTCTGGCGGAGGTATTCATGCACAGCTCTAGCACGATGTGGTCGGGCGTTGTCATCCATGAATATAGGGTGGGTTCCAGGTGCATGATTTACAAAATTAGGGACCACAACTCTATCCGGTATGGAATCTTGATATCTTTGTCCATTTAGTGTTCCAGGTACAGTCAACAGATCCAGCTTACAATCAAATGAGATGCACCCCCATATCATAACGGAACCTCCACCAAATGGAACTTCTTCCATGATGTTACGTTGGTCGTACGCCGTGCGTCTGGACCTCCATACACGAGTTCGACCATCTGTGACATGAAGCAGGAACCGACTTTCATCGGACCAGTGTACCCGTCTCCAGGATCTCATGTTCCAGTGTCTTCTTTCGTTGCACCACCTCAGACGCTCCTCTTTGTGGTGTGCAGTGAGGAGAGGACGTCTGACAGGTCTCCTAGCTTTCATGCCAGCAGCATACAGTCTCCTTTTGACGGTAGACATTGACACTCTATTACGCGTTTTCCATTGCTGGCTGAGCACTCTGCTGTTGGTGAATGGAGATCTCCCAACAAGGCGTACTAGGGCTCGATCATCACGGGCAGTAGTCTTCTTCGGTCTTCCAGATCTAGGCCTGTCCTTCACCTCGTTAGTTTGCCCATGTTTTGCAATCAAACGACTGATTACAGTATGGTTAATGTTCAGCTGTCTGCCAATCTCTCTGCATGACATACCAGTGGTATGCATGCCTATGATTTGCCATTTCACACGATCACTTAACCTTCGTCTTGCCATAGCGGTTCACAATCAAGAGCTAATTCTCTCTGTACATATACACCACGGTCATGAACACAAAATTCCTAATCTTGTCGCCTAAATCTGTATGTAATGTTCTACACCTCAAACTGGACTTTTACATAACTGAACACGTGTGCTGTTTCCCGCCACGCACGGACATCAAGCGGCGTGAAGTCATGCATGCATGTGCATTTCGTACTTGGAATTATGTCAGCTAACGCGGGGACAAAAAGTATGGCAGCCTAGTTGTACCATCATGTTTCTACGTTCTATTGTTTTTGCTGGTGCTTAACTTTTGCACAGGTGTATATATGTCATCAGGCATTCTGCCAATATTGTTAGTTGGCAGTAAAAACGACAAAACATATTTTGACTGCAGTACACCTAGGTTATACTATACATCAACAACAATTGCATCACTGTATTTTCTCCCAACGACACCAATTTTACATTAAGGTCCCTGCTCATGCTCTCGCCAGAGAACATGGCATGCTACCGTTAAACCTAGAAATATGGTAGATCGATAGGACAGGTTTTGAAGCTAGCCAATACTGGTTACTCTTCAAACGGAAAATTGTTATTACAAATCTTCTTCACGTTCAATAAGACCATTGTATAAACGGTACTACTGATTTTCATAGTTGGCCATCCATATTAAGGCCTGCCAAATTAAAGTAGAGAGTAACTGGCTTTGCCTACGCATCTCTGGCCGTCTGGCCGAAATAATTGTTTGGATTCCCACCGTCAGAATGATTCCGACTGTCTCAAGAAACTACAGCAGGTTTCTGGCCGGCCAGAATCAATTTTCCAGTCACGTACATATGCTGCGTATCTTCGGATACATAATAAGCAAGACTGTGTATGCCAAAGTAGGAAACACTGCAAACACATAAATAAGGCAACGCCATTGCCATCCCAGCAGTGTTCTTAAGGCATCTTTCTCAAAACCTAAAGCAGCTAAACGGTAATACCATGGTATGGATCTTAAACGGTCCATACTCAAAGCCTTAGGTGACGGATAGAAACACGGATCACCATCTAACTCTAAACGGTGACCAGCTGAAGCCTTAGAGCTCACCACACCCTATGGGATAGCTACCATGTATGGAAATACGTTTCTCTCTCCCCACAGTACGTAGGCTAAAATCTGCTTTCTAATCTCGCTTCTCTCAATGTGATTTGTCTATGTGTTGTTATTTATGGTTGTTATATAGTGTGTGGAGGGATCGCTATGTGGCTCTGAAGCTACCACCAGACAACACGTCGCCCACTTTTGGTCTGAGCAGAGATGCTATGTTATGATGTATCTCAAATAGCAGCCATCCGCTTTCTTAGCTCACCTAGAACTGTTTCTCTGAAAGTTAAAATAGAGCGAAGATTTGCTGTCTATCTTGACATCCCGCTGGAGATTCAATTTCCAAGGAAGTATTAAATTAGATCACAGATGGGCCATTGATTGATTAATGGAGAATTCCAGTTTATTCATTAATCATATGATGTCAAAATCAAGTACGTGGCGTGTAGGATGACGTCATACGCAATTAAGCCATGCCATGCAAAGTTAAGTTGGTCACGAATGCTTAATTGATTACGGACTAAGCGGTGTTGTATGGATTGTATGCCATTACTCGCCAGCAATAGCTGAAAGACACATTGATTTCAACATAGTCAACAACGTGTCTGCATAACTTTCTGGAAACGGATAGTCAGGCAGAATCGGATGGAGCTTAAATACGGATGGGCGGGGCATAGCTACAACTGGATTTCTCCATCGTTACTTGCAAAGTCAATGTTCCATCCTGGCATTAAGCCTAGATATGCAATATCAATTGGAATACGCAAATATCCATGTCTACAAATAACTACCACAATTACACTCAACACAGGTTCAAGTTGTGTGACATGCGCCATGCTCTGTATTAGCATATTATACATGCGCAATATACTGCTGAATTAATTGATATATCTGTTCCTGACTACATTCAGAATATGGTAAACATTGACGAACACAACATTCATCAGCACAATTTTCAGAAACTGCGGAGTCATTCTTCGACCAGTGGGATCATAAGAGAAGGATGTACACTATGTTCAAGTAATGCATGGCCTGTGGTAGTAAAATACTATATATTTGACTACGTGCGAACGTTGGTTACACGAACCTGTTTACCCACTCCCGTCTCAAGACAACATTTT
Organism: Chaetoderma sp. LZ-2023a; assembly: GCA_034401795.1. Taxonomy (NCBI): domain Eukaryota; kingdom Metazoa; phylum Mollusca; class Caudofoveata; order Chaetodermatida; family Chaetodermatidae; genus Chaetoderma; species Chaetoderma sp. LZ-2023a. The sequence continues at coordinate 45,200,520 of CM067368.1, read as the reverse complement.
AGTGGTAAAGCCAGTCAGAAACGTCATTTGCAATGGGCTTGGGGAATAACCATTTGCAGGACAAGAGATAGACTATGTTTGAGAATTTTTCTCACGAATTCGTTGCCGGATAAACGAGCCAGCCATTACAGTAGAACATTTTAAAGAAATCATCTTCTCGTGACCTGCAAATGGGCACTGCCTATCCGAAATTTGGATTGTCTTGACCAAAACACTTTTAACGGACCACTTTTAACGGACCAAGCGTCTAACGCGGCAACTGCAGTAGTCATTGAGAGGTATGCGTTTGCTGGACAACATAAACATACCTTCTTCGTGTTTGTATATGACCATTTACTGCGCACATCATGACTATTGAAGGGTTACTTGAGTTAAGAAGCATTTTGAGCAGGTTGGAGCATTATGGGCAGAAGGGGCAAATATAGTCAGCAGTTAGCTTAAGAATGCCAATTTACAGGCCAAGATGAGAATTCGTTAACTTTTAATTTACCAATGGAATGGCTGGTTTCATAATGGAGTCAATCATGCCAGTGAGACATTACTAACATATACTTATCTTGATCCGCCAATTGGCCGTAGCACACATTTAAGTCTTCAGTAATTTTGGCCGTTGAATTGTCAAAGGTGAAACCCTTTTTTCCTTGAGGTGGGCTGGTTTTACTAGCATGTTGAGAAAAGCATACTTTATACACAACAATAAACAACCCTCGTGTACTAGATGCATGCATGTTAACGAGTTCTAGCTAAGCTTCACCGACTGTGTATGTATGCTTGAATACATCTTACCATTTAAACACTGAATTTTCAGAATCTTAAAGTCAAGATAACGATGCATGTGAAACATTTTGAAATTAATTTTACTGGTAACAGCTCTTGGGTAAATATATTTAAACATACCCAATGTGATGGTTATTTAGTCGTATATGTACACGTAAGACATACACGTTGTAGATTTACTGTCGAATCTGTACTGCTTTGCCAACAAACCAATGCCATCTTATTTCTGACGTCGTTTGGCAAGTGCCATATTTTGTCCAACGTGTAGGATAATTGAGTGAAAGTGATTCACCCATTCGTCCATTCACTATCTCCTTTGCATATATCATTCAAGTTCATGTCTGGAGCAATGCATACTGCTTATACAGAAAGCATCAAATTAATGTATTTAATTGGCACATATCTGGTGGAATCACAACACCAGAGGAGCCAGTGTAATCATTCCAGATATTCTCAGAAACATCAATAAACAGACCATGTAATTACGAGAGGGGGTTATTTTACTGAAACCGTTATCTATTTGGGAAGCAAGTAAATAAATAAATACTTGGTGAAATATAGAAACAAGATTATTGCGTGCATCTAGCTGCAACATCAGGTGCACATTATTCTATACAATATGCTGGATTACATTATGGCAGCATTGGTTGATAATACCCATATTGCCTGATAATAATGTCACGCGATTAGATAGGTATCTAGTACAATTACAATTCCAACCCGCGCAATATGACCGAGATCAGGAGTGAGATGTTGCAGACTTTCACGATCATACCACCATTGGCTAGTCTCGATTGATAGCTACATGCAAACCATTTAAAAATAGATTTTCCTATTACAAACCGCATTATCTTTTAACATGCAACGCACACTAGTTTCTTTATCTCATGGCTACAAGACATGCTAATGTCCAGATGTATATGTACATCCCTGTAATGTGACGTCTGGTAGCAAATTGTCTATACCAATAGGATAATGTGCATGCGACAGGTAGGTTAGTGTATCCGTTCAGAATGTGCTATTTATATTGGTTTAGATACTTTTGAAATAGTACACAAAGGCTGAAATCATTTTATCAACATAAAACAGATGATAATAGTATCTACTTCCATTTCTGATACTTAATGACTTCTTCTTCTTTCCGATCGCTGGCATCACACGTGGAGAGCCGTTCTCAAGATGAAATCTGTGGTTTTCTGCAGTTCTTCCACAGGCCCATACAGCTGTTCAAGAAAAGAGGTTAACAAAGGCCAGATCTCTTCTCTCAGCAACTGATACGTACTGCAACATTGATGTAGGTGCTCTGTGTTCTGTTCTGCTTCTCCACAAGGACAAGCAGGCGATGTCGTAAGGTGGAACCGCCTGTACATGTGTTGGTTTAGTCTTAGTCTCCAGTTCTGAGACGAAAAATGGTCACTTACTCTGGCCTCGAGACATGATGGTAGGCATCTTCTGATTGAGGTGTTCTATAGAGTGACTTGATGATAGTCTTCATCTCTGCATGTGTAACCATGTTTTCTGTATGATTATCTTCTGCACCCACCTTTGCCATCTTGTCTGCTTCCTCATTTTCTTGGACTCCACTGTGTGAGGGGATCCACTGCAATGCTATCCGAAAGAATTTGATGGTTTGTAGTGCTTCTTCAAGTTGTGGCAGCTTATCTTTGGTGATAGCCGCAAGGACGGAGCGGGCATCAGATAAAATCTCCATCCTCGTTCCCTTGCTCCACAAGACGAGTTGATGGGACCTCCAGTAGCTGAAGGTGACTTAATGACTAAGCGCGGTTATTCTGCACACTGCAATTGGCTGTTTCTAGATTGGGTAACTTTAGATTATCGTTCACCATGCTCCTTAAGATTTAGCATGCTTATCTACAAGTACATGTTTATCAGAATCAAGTAATAAAAACAAGACATGCGAACATGTAAGGCTCTGCGTTTCACTAACAAACAGCCACACGGCGGTACTTGTTTATGTTATGTATACACTGACTAAAGTTCGTTCATGATTTTGTAATTAGTAGTATGCAGTGTACCATTGTTCCACTGACACTTTCGAAACATAATCTGCACCAAAATTAAGCATGGCACCACTTGCTACAATATGTGTTGTAGATTAAATGTTCACTTCACCAATATTATGCAGCACATGCATACACAATTGTATGATATTGCAAATTGTGTATACTATTTTATGGGCATTATCTAGGATATTGGCACTGACGCCACTTACTTTAGTAAGTGCAGCAATCTCACACTTGGATAAGTATTACCAGTTTATACCGCCAGGTACCTAACCATGAGAGAATGCAAAGTGTATTTAAATGCATACCTACGTGTGGCGCGATCCAAAAATCATACGGTAGCCATAAAAACAAAGGCAAAACGAATGAAGTTAAGTTTTTATTTATTTTAAATAGTTTAGTTTACATAATAAATGAAGCCTTGCCTCGGCAGAAATGAAACCTGGAATTAGCGGGTGGAGCAATGCCAATCACACGATTACAAGTAACACAAACCAATGCAAAATGCAATAGAACAATTGCAGTGACGACAACAACATGAATCCATTATTTGTTAGCATAGGATCAATTAATTATACGGTAGCATGTGGCTCGAAAATAGCATAGCGATTTATTAATCACCGTGTTCACATATACACTACCTGATTGTGAAGTAGGATTGCAAGTAATTTCAAGTCCGAAATAGCTGTTTTGTTTTCTCATTTTTTTAGACGCATTTGTCAGAACGCCTAACAAGCGATGCGGCACGAGGAAAAGAAATATCACAACATGGAACATTTACACGGGTTTCCCGGACCGACTTTCTTGCGAACCTTGTCAAAATCAGGTTGTTTATCAATAGAATCTCAAACTTAGTCCCATGTCATATGACTATAATCAACCTTGTCGAAACTCATCAAATTGCACTCACTAATCCCGTGCGATGTGATAATTTTCGACTCAGTTGATAATATTGCTATTAAATAAGACCGCGTTGCAGATCCTCTATCTATCAGCACTATCACACACGTTTATAAAATATCATCAACGAGTTTCAAATGCGAGCTTACTAAAGAGATTGGATACATTTGCTACGAAATACCAATGGGTTAGGGTTTCTATTCATCACATTGTCTATTATTTCAAATGGTCATGTTAATTCTTACCATTTTCTTTAATTGTGTGTATCACTGTAACGCTTCACAGCTATGAGTTATAAGCCATATAGTGCCACGCCTAAAATCTTATGATTTCCGAACAAAATATTTGACAACTAAATACAATAATCCAGGTTGTTAATTGATATTTAACACAATGATACACATTAGGTGGCCACAGACCAACGTTATAATAGTTTCAAAATACTAACTATCTTACTTGCATGCTTACATGGAAAAGCATATTCTGACCATTCATGTTTCACAGTTCAGATCGATGCGTAGAAAGGAGATGCGCCTAAGCAAGACATGGATGTGGCATAGCTGGAAATCGATCCTTCCATTGACGTGACAAGCAGGCCTGGCTGTCCTGGCTGAATACATGGCAGTTCGCTTTACATAGATTTTAGTATTGATGCCCTAATATTATTCAAACGTATCTCTGTTTGGGGTGCGGTGCAAACAGGATTGTTGGTATGCAAGTAAGAGCATATGTAAAGGATGAATCAGATCTATCGATTACAATTCACCTTTCCAAAGTATCCTTCTAGCGTCTGACGTTATATGACGCCATACTCAGCTAAGCGGCATGCCATGATGACGTCATAATCATTACGTCATAAATAATTGTATTTGGCCCGTCTTAACTCTTAATAGTCCTATACGGTGTACGAATTGCCTGTCTCTACTATTTCATAAGCATGCTGTTGATTATTTTGAAACTAATTTGACTGGACGCTGTTGCTGCCATTAATTCAAACATATTCAATAGCTTACCGGTATAGTTTTCTGGAAATTGATAGGAAGGAATTTCAGAGAACCGTCGATCTGAACACGAGCGAGGTGTGGAAGCAGGTTAACAAGAGATGGGCGGAGCATAGTTAAAATGGAACGGTCAACTGGCTGGGAGGCCACTCGTATCCGGGCTGAATGAATAGATTTGTTAGCATTGATTTTCTAATATTATTCAAACCTAGATCTTTTTATGGTGCGAAGCAAATAAAATTGTTGGAATGGAGACACATATATGTAATAGAGAGTAGATAAATGATTCTTTGCCGGTCTTGATCCAATCTGTTGAATTGTCTGTGAGTGGTGTCTCTCCCATTCGATGGTGATCCACGGTTACTTCCGAAATAAGTATCAAAATGAGATGCTAAAAGAACGAATGTCCTACATGTTGGTTAATACACTACATATTTATTGTGCGTCCAACATGTTCATGAATTTCAATAGTATCTTTCTTGATTTTCAATGATGGATCCAAAACGAATCGCCCCAAACACCACACCCGACCCCAACCCCATCATTCCAGAGATAAACTCGAATGTGTGGCCATGAATTCCTGGTTGCGGGTTCGTGCCTAGTTCACTGAGGTGGTTCATGGTTACTGCGTTGTGGCGTTCCGGAAGAGAAAGATTAACTGATGCGGTTTGTCAAGCCAGGAATCATCACTGGTTAATAGTTCGTAACGTTCACGATGGTTGGCACCCAGCTCACCTTTACACCCCTCCTCATCAATTTTCATCGGTTGACTTCTAAAATATAAATAGAAATACGATCAAATTAATTGTTAATGTTAACGCAATTTAGAAGTAGTGCTGGTTCAGAAATGTGTCACGAAATCACGATCATGAAACATCGCCATGTTCAAGTTCCCTTTTTATTCACTCAGGCTTTACTCCATATGCCATGGATAATTACCGACATCACAACTGGGCCAGAATTTCGAGTCACTACATGTTGGGTTTAGGAGGATGCCATACCAGGAATTGCTCAAATCTATTTAAATTTAAACTTAGCATTTACATTTAAATTGTAAAGGTCTTCAGTTGGTGATGAATGTAATTGTAATACATCTTGAGAAGGATATTCCACGGGTAACTATTGCCATGATATCGGGGACCCCTTTTCGATTCATCGCCCTTGTTGCTATAAAAGGGTACTAACTCCGGCCCACCATTAAAATTTAAAATTTCTACTGTTAACGGATCCTGATAAAACGTGATAATTCCATTCCATTGAGGCACTCTGGACAGCATTACAGAGCCAGAGTTTCAATGTACATTTCCCGATTTAGCTATGCCCCGCTCACCTTTATCTAAGCTCCACTCACACCTCTCTCGTGTTGGGATCGATCGATCTCTGAACTTCCTGACGGTCAATTTCCAGAATACTATACAGGTAAGCAGTTGAATATTTTGAAACTAACTTGACTGCCCGCTGTTGCTGTTACTAGTTTCAAAATATGCACCAGCTAGTATATGGCAAAGACATACAATCGTACAACGTGTCGGACTATTAAATGTTAAAGACGGATGATATCGAGTCATTCATGGCGTCATGATTATGACGTCAACCTACACGCCACGTAGTTAATTATGACGGTATATGATTGAGTGAGGCAATGGATTCAGGAATGCACTGCTCTAAAACGTTGTCCCACCATTATAGTATAAAATCGCTACTCCATGGTTATTGCCAAATAGATCTTGATAACACTTGAGGAGAAATTCTACAGGTAAGTATCTGCCTCATAACATTAGCCTGTTTTCGATTCACCTCATAATGGGGTTTAGAAGTGTGCCCGACATAAATTGTACCATGTTCTCTATACACGATATATGACGGTCTAGCGCATAGCTCGGATCATAGCTCGTACACGTTTTTTTCTAGTTTCGAGATACACGTGTGTTGACTGAGTGTTGTAAACACATTCATACACAAATACAACGGACCCTTTCCACTGCTTGACTACGTGAATGGATGAATCCAGTTCTTGCTATGGCCCGCCCATTTTTTTTAGCTAAGCTTCCCCACACTTCGCCGTAGTGGGATCGATGGATCACTGAACTGACTATTAATTTCCAGAATACTATGCAGGCCAGCTATTGAATATTTTGAAACTAATTTAACTGGGTGTTTCTGTTGCCTATGGCAGCAACAGTGCCCATCCAACTTCGTTTCAAAACATTCAGCAGCATCTTCATTAAATACTAAAGACTCACACATCAACGCTTATTTCGTCATCAATTACGCGTTCGTGACAAACGTATCTACGTCTTGTATGACGCCATTGATTCCAATGGCACTCTATACGGCACGTAGTTGATTATGATAGCATGTGATTGATATATAAACCGGACACGCCCATTAACCCCTCAACACTTGATATGTGCGCGTGTCTTAATTGCAAGGCAATTATGCAAGAAAGGTGTTAATTTGAAACTAATTCGAATGGAATGTGATGTTGCCTTTGCCACATTTTTTACATCATGACATATGTGACGGTGCTGATATGTAATATTTAACCCGTTGGGCATGAAGGCGGCGTCCGACGGAGCATTTCCAATTTAATCATTATTCGTTTAACTATTTTGACATTAGTTTGAATTGCAACTGTTGCTTCCCTGTATAGTTACCTTGAGAAATTATGTTTCTAGGAATTCACGGTTCAGGGCTAGTATCATAGCGCGGTGGTAGCGCCAAGAACGACGTATTAGTACCAAAAAATCGGTACTCATGGCGTCTTCTTAAGCCTAAAAACGATATTAAGCCTTTATTAATTTATGACAGGTACCCCCATGGTGTAAATCCGCTAGGGAAGTTCTTAGTGACAGTTTCTTCCTGCTTTTTGTATTTTCAGCGACGCGTGATGCATTACCAGCGGCTCTCATCCGACCCACACTAACTGTATTTACATTTCCAAGTATTATAAACAAATGTAGATCAGTACGTGTACACTTTTCTCACCATTATGACGTTAAATTGTGACGTCATACTGTGGAGGCAGGCTAACTGTACATATATTATTTATTGCCACAGCATCTTTTACATGAAGATATAGCCAAACATGAACGTCACACAGACATCATACAGCCACACGCACGAGTAGTGAACAATGGACCTTTCCATTTTTAGCTATACCCCGCCTATCACTAGCTAAGCTCCACCCACACCTCGCCGTGTTTGGATTGATCGATCCCCGAATGCCCTAGCTATCAATGTCCTGAAAACTATACAGGGAAGCTGTTGAATATTGTGTAACTAATTTGACTGGGTGCTGTTGCTGCCTATGGCAACAACAGCGCCTAGTCAAATTAGTTTCAAAATATTCAACAGAATATTTATTAAATAGTAAAAGCAAACAATTTGTACAACAAAGCATAGACCGTCTTCAAATATGCGTTCGTGACGTACTTATCGACATCATTCATGACGTCATCCATTATGATGTCATCCTACACACCGCGTAGATGATTATAACGTCATGTGATGGGTACATACTCTGGAAAGGTGAATTATGATATAAAAATGGTAATATATTAATATTAGTAATATATTGCGGCTATATCTAAACAAACATCATGTTGCAGGATTATCACTGCTAGACATGTTATAGTATGTGATTTAGCAGATAATTAGACAGATTAATTTACATAGTTTTAAATATAATAACACAGGCAATATACATAAAACTAGATATTCAATTAAGCGGGTGACCTTATAAATGCCAGCGTATATATTTCCAAGGAAACGTGTCAATAACTTGCTGAATATTGCGAGCTTAATCCGACCGGAAACCGATGCTGCATTAGACAGCAACAACTCTCAGTAAACATACCTCCAACACATTCGACATATAGACGCATGGATTTCCACAGTTAGACATGTAGTCTGCAGTGTGATTGACAATCTGGCACAGTATGCTATGACATGTGCTACTGGTGGGCCGATGCTTATAGTATTTGTTAAGACATTTTGCCTTTTAATGATGCATTTTGTAACATAGTTCAATACTACTTAGCAAGACTCAGAGTACCTCCCTTGTTATACGAAATGAAGACTTATAAATGTTCATTTAAGCTAAACTGGAATGATTCTCTTCCTCAACAACTCCAGCAGAGCAAAGTAAGCACACTCTTTTTGGGACAGTATGCCTCAGGAGGTTATACACACTGATTCATGTTTCTAAAGCAAAAACAGAACGCGTTGTTGCTAGTAAGAAATGTTCTGTTGATTATGTGTGAACACAATTGGCAGTAATGCTTTCCTATCGACTTATGTTCAAGATAGATTTAGCATTAGGTCTACATTTTATTTTGTTTTTGGAACCGTATTAAGTTATTTCTAAGTTGTACTGCGCATGCGTATTATGCACGTGTAAGTAGTTCCCAATTCATATGGATACAAGCGCCTACGTACACATATGCGCACGTACACGCACGCGCAGACACGTACGCACGTGCACACACATACGTGCATATATGTCAACAGGCCTAGGCCCCATGTGCATTAGTGTGTACATATGTAACGCGTCGATATATAATGTGCGCCGTTGGTCCACCGGCGCAGGGAGCCAATAGCAATTGCTATGCTCGCGCTGATAGGAAACAGTAAGATGTTGCACACATTTTGGATTGCCTGCTAGTTCCGAGCCTTATTAATGGCTAAAGTTCTCATCTATTCATAAAGCCTATATATATATATATATATATATATATATATATATATATATATATATATATATATATATATATATATATATATATATATATATATATATATATATATATATATATATATATATATATATATATATATATATATATATATATATATATATATATATATATATATATATATATATATATATATATATATATATATATATATATATATATGTATATATATATATATGTTGTCACTTGCACCATAGAAGATATGCAACTAACTATTGAACTATGCTATGCACATATAAGCTCTCGCTGTGGAAGGCAGCAGAAGAATGACTAGCATTAGTATTACTAAAATGGTGTATACCAACATGTGCGCACCGGTGAAGACGAGAGGAACTGAAATAGTGGCGCCCGCAAAATGCCTATCTGCATTGCGGATACAGTCCTAGTTAGTTAAAGTGTTCATAAAGAAACAATTAGTCCGAAATGTAGTTAGGCTATGTATCTTTTATGAATAGATAATAACTTTAAGTTCATTTTGTATTCGCCCAGGGCGTACACAGGCAAGATGTACAAAGGGTTACGTTGATGTTACATAAGGTTGTATCGGCTTCATAGGTGTAAGGATATCAATGAGAAGTGAAATGAATGGACACTATTGATACACACACTAAATAAAACACGATACTAAATGTATCTAGCTTTTTATTCTTTCAAATCGACGTACATATAACACGTACTATTAGCCCCATGCGATGTTGACCAACTGGCTTGCCAATATCGAATATTCTATATTGACGTGTTAAGTGCACATGGCCACGCGTGCATTAGTTTGTACATAGGGCCTATCCACCTGAGCATGCGTGTCCGTATATCAGCGCCGTATTAAGCCTTGGCAGGGCCGCGCGTAAAGCATATTTGCGGAGTTGAGCGGAAGGGAAAGGCAACACAAAATGGGACTTAAGGGGGGGGGGGTGGGTGGTGGGTGGTGGCGGGTGGTGGTTCTCTCCCGGAAGTCTAGATGCACGCAGATGGCATCTCCTGCATTTCCAGAGGTAAATATGGACCATCAATTGGCTGTTAAATTATTTTTTTAGCAATTTAATTTCATTTTTTGGTTCACTCAATTTTGTTTAGCCGTTCAGTTGTGAGAACAGGACTGGATAAAAAACGGAATGGACAAAGAATGAAATCAAATAGCTAAAAATGGAATAATAGCCATCTGAAGGGCCATATTTACCTTTAGACGTGCAGGTGGTGCCGTCCGAGAGGATCTAGAAGATAAAAAATAATATTAATCTGTAATACAATTATGAACCATCTGACCCCTACAATATCAGAAAAGTATCAAAACAAAAACACCCACTCTTTAATAAGAATAATACTGAAACAATATATAATGGGGAAATAAGACAACAACTTGTATCTCATTGATATGATGGTGTGCAGCGTGAGCTGGAAAGCATCCATACGAATACTGATTACAATGATGATTGTGTTGATTATAGCGATGATGATATTTGTAGAGAAAGGGGTGGTGATGAAACTGTCCACAGGGATCCGCGCCAGCACCATCACCAGCAACTTACACATCATACAGAAGATGTTGGTGTGGACGGTGAGGACGCCGGTGCCAGTACCAAACGAAGCAATGGAAACCATAATCAAGGAGTAGGCTCTTTAAGCATTGACGTTTTTAATACGTGTGGGGTTAGACGTATATTACAATACGATGAGTATATCGATCTTCTTAGCTAGTATGATATTTTCCTTCTTAGAGAAACCAAAGCAAATGAAACTGATCTGGATGCCGTTGCTGCGTCACTCAGAAATGTACAATATGAACAAACTATTTAATCGTAAAAATCCAACGCATCGTAGATCCGGTGGTATCTGCATCGGATATAGGCAATCTAGCACGCGTAGTTTGTCATTCCCGGAGTCCGAGTCTGGATATGTGAACTGGCTCAGGATTGACAAATGCATGCCGGGTACTGACAAGGACATTCTTGTAGGAATTGTGTATCTACCCCCGCGGGGCTCATTATATGCTACTATGCTAAGCTTTGATGAAATCCAACTGGAACTTATACGGATCAACTGTTTAAATGGGGCGAGTGTCTGTTTATGCGGCGATTGCAATGCGCTCACAGGTACCTACATTGACTATCTAATATCCGAAAGCGGGGCAACCCTAACAGAAGTGGACGATATAATTAACGATGTGTTCGATATTACGAAAGCTCTCTCTCTCTATTTTTAATATTTTGCCTAAGCGATATTCTCAAGATTTAACCTGCCTTGGTGCTTATGGTAAGGAATTACTCGAATTATGCGAAGACAACGGATATCTAATAGCTAATGGGAGGGTCGGTAAAACCATATATATTGGCCAAGTAAGCCACTTGCAGAATACGTAATATGCGATCCGCAACTTTGTTCACTCATGGTAGATATGGAAATCCTGGCTTTTGACCAGTCATTTTCAGATCATCACTGTCCAGTAACATTCACCTTTAAATCCAGCAAGAATATTCGCACAGAAATTAATGTAATCAAAACAGGCAGTAGCGTGAAGGTTAATGGTACTAGACATAGCGATGTAATAATATGGGATAACCGGAAACAAACAAGCTGTGTTGTCAATAACATACAAGATAAATACATAATCGAGCTCTTAGACATGTTATCAATTGAACAAAATATTGAAAATCTATGCCAGCGCATCAAAAACGTATTCCGTTCAGCCGCTCAGCACTCTAGTATGGCTAAACACACACATAGAATGACAAAGAGAAAGGCAAAAAATAAACCATGGCTCAAAAGTGAATGCTGAACCGGACACGAATATCGAAAATCAAAGATTAGACATAAACATAGAAAAAACTGTAGATAGCAAACATGATACAGTAAAGAAAAGTAAGGACTATAAGGTATGCATGAACAGGGCAGTCACACAGTTCAACAATGGTTTAGCTGATAAAATCAGAAAATTTAAGAATTCGGATCCAAAAATGTTCTGGAAAATTGTTAGCGAAAAATGTCCAAAGGAAAATATAGGCGTTGATTTAGAAATTCTTAAAATCATTTTCAAAATTTGTATGCGGACTACGACCCGGAGATTACAGAACGACAGCAAGTAGCAACAGAGCAGCAGATGCTCGACAAGGAGCCGGCAAACGCAATTCGTGACAGTAACATAACAGAAGAGGAGGTAATGCCCGCATTACAATCATTAAAACACGTTAAAGCTTGCGACATTGATGGCATTAAAAACGGATTTAGTAAATCAACTACTGAATTGCTAATGCCTGGTTGGGTTAAATTATTCAATGGAGTGTTAAACTCTGGAAAAATACCGCAAGATTGGGTCGAGGGAATGATTATTCCTATCAATAAAAATAAAGGAGATACAAAATCTGCAGAAAACTATAGAGGCATTACGCTCCTGTCATGTTTGGGGAAATTGTTCATAAGCGTTCTAAGCAACAGGTTGACAAAATTCGCAGATAATTAAGGTCTTATAAAAGAAAAGCAGACTGGTTTCCGAAGAGGGCATTCTACTACCGAGTATTTGTTTGTCTTAAAGTGCCTAATCAATATATATAAATTCAGTGGGCAATCATTATTCTGTGCATTCGTTGACTATGAAAACGCTTTTGACAAGAGTTGGCGTACTGGCGTATGGTACAAAACAGTGAACTGCAAAATTGAAGGCAAATTATTTAACGTGATTGTTTAGTTCGGATCGACCGGTCGGGTACCGGCCGTACCAGCTACGCTGGGTACGCGCCGCCCGTCTAGGATTCGTTTCCTGAACACTCCCCTCTGAGTAGAGCTATACGCGTATATAGGCCTATGGGAGAGAGAGAGAGAGAGAGCATGTCGAAAAACGACTAAGTTCGTTAAAACGCAGTATGCGCATGCGCGCGCCGGGACGCTGTTTCTATGGAGCGAGTAGTTGTGACCTAGATAGGATGGCGCTTATAGTGTACCGAGCTGGTACTCTGTAATTCTTATTGATTGTCTGTTCCCATGACAGAGAGGGATAGGCTCCTCAAAGGTTTGCGGGAAACAGAATATGTAGTGCAGGGGAGATACTGAAGGCCTCCGTGTCCATCAAGGATGAACATCCTACTGTGGTACCGTCTAGTCGGCATATTGTTCGGACTGCCGACATTTTTGGTTCATCCGGTAAGTGGACATACGTGGTACGTGGAGGACAGCCCACACCCAGGGCACGCAAGTCTCTGCAAAACCATTCTGCGATGGTGTTTTGTCGGAGATGCCATGCAGGCAAGGCCGGGGAAAACGGTCAAAGTTCGTATTCTGTTGGTAGACAGGTACGGATCAGACCGTCGGTTGCCTCTGAGCGTGAGCTCAGATGGTGATCACTATCGACTGGGTTGCCGGCCGGTCATCTTGATCATGTCAGTTCATCTGTGTGATCAAGATGGCTCAATGTACAGTCAGGCCATGTCCAGCGTTCGTATTGCGAGTCATGTCTCCTGTGATCAGAGGTCATGAAAAGTGATTCTTTGGGAAGCAGGAGCATATGTATGTGAGACGGTGTAACCTGTCACTTGCCGGACGAGTGGAGCAGTCTGGCACCCAGGTACCCGTGGGGTGGATGATCTGTCTGATACGCACAGGGCTAAAATGACGTCAAAGTATGATCTACGCGAAGGCCTTAGTAGCGATGTGTCTGGCAGACATCATCTCCATGGTACGGTCTATGCGGGGCTACAGCCCCTTGCCAAGATGACACTATTGGCGCCCGGTACTGTGTTCGCTCGGCTCGGAAGACGTCAGTGTGCATCTTGACTCTGTTCCGGATTCTGTTCCCATGATCTGGACAGGTTTTTCTCTCAGGCATATACGGAGAGGTACCTAGCCTAGGCTGCATCCTATGTGGGGAACTGGGCGTCCGTCCGGCGTGGCTGGGACAGCGAACCACACTTGGAAGGCCAAAGGGTACAAGTGCAAATCTGGAATTAATCAAGACCAGAATTCGACGGGCATGCTAAATTTGTAAACCATTTCAAAATCGGTTAAGAAATGGCCGACTTATCCAGGAAAAGCTAAAATATTGCCCTGACGTCATAACCACGTGGACGTACAGCTTCTAGAATGTTCTAGAAAGTTCGACGACGCTATTATTAGCTGTGCGCTGATTGGCTATTGCTCGAACGATGATTGGGTGAAGCATGCGCCTGTGACGTCATGAAGAGTATAACAGGAGAAGCAATCCAGTGATCGAGAGCATCCTCGGCCAAGGGCCGAACAGGTTGGAGCTGTACCAACTATTATCAAGCGTGACACGCGTCTTTCTTCGCTATGTGTCAGGTTGTTATCACATAGCGTGCAGTTTCCAACCCACCGCACTAACACCATTTTGTAACTCCCTATCTGCGGGAGTAATTTGGAACTTTCGATAACGTTCACGAATATTACATCTACATTTGGAACACAAACTTGCGGTGAGGCCTTGTGGCCTGAATATGTGAGTCAACAGATGTAGAGGCAGGCTGTTCTTTGATGGATGACTCGCCGGATCTGCCGGCCACGCCTAAAAGTCGTTTTTCAAACGACGACGCACCAATCGTGTACGTTCTTTCGACCTTCGACCACATCAAGTAAATTCTGCCCGGTGTGTCTTCAGAGCTGGATGACGTACCCAGCAACTTGAAGCTTTGTTTTGTATCTTCATTTGCCTCTGACAACCCCCGCTTGTGACGGGTTGTTTACACCTTCCATCCGTGCTATCGGTGTACGGCAACTTTCTTCACTACATAGTACTATCGTATCTTTTACTGACTGCTCGTTAGACATTCTATTAGGCCTACATCACTAAACAATGTACTCCCGCCATGAGTGTTCTTGCAGAACTCTTGTTTGCGGTAAACAGCTCGCGGGAACCACCCTGCGGGAACTTTCCAGCTTCCGGAGAGCGCATCATCTCACGTCGACTACAGATCTACCTGCACATTTCAGTGGCACGGTAGCCTAATTTGGGAATGACAACCATGTATTCAAGTAACTATACTTCACGATTTAATTATTTCTCTATATTAGGTGTTGTTAATTATCTCGTATCCGTACTAACGGTTCCGATGACTAAAATGAACCGTAACGGTCTTAGGACCGAGAGTTATAATTTCTTTATTTGTTAAATAGTTATTTTCATTTTCCTCAATGTGTTGCTAACCGCGCTATAGTAGGTTCATCAACCTGTATTACTATATAAATCGTAATCATTGCCACCGTATTGTTTGTTCTGGTTAGATTACGTGTGCATATGGCCAGTGGCCATCCCTTAAATTGTTTTGCTTAAGTATAGAAAATATAGGAATGCAATGCACGTAGGAAACACTATACAGCAACATGTATATACGCAGCATTTTCTCCCGCCACCAACAAATTTTCACTGAGGTCGCTGTCTGTGCTATAACTCTGTTTAGCCCGGCATGTTACCGACTAAAACCTTTTCTATTCAGCTCGATAGGATAGGTTCAAAACGATTAGAGACACTTTCTTCATTGCATACTGTAATATATTCTTCCCTTCCGGCAGTGCGATAATCTAGCCCGCGCACTCTGGTAAGACTCTTAACTCCAAGATTGTGTCTGTCTTCATATTCCTCTTAGCCCTGTGGCTTCTTAATTGTTTGGGCGTCCCTATCCGCACCATTGGCTGATCCGACTCTGGGAAACGATTGGGGTTTCCGAGCGGTGATGGCTAGGGTGCGGTATTACATACACATTCCCGTGTATCTTCGGATACTTAGTAGATAGTACTATAAGCCAATGTAGGAAAGCACTGAGAAAACACATGTATTAATTCTTATTTTATTTACTGACAACCCTCCCGCACCGCAGTGCAAAACTGGCAACTTGTATATAAACCTAACGACAGGTTAAACGGTTAGTTCCATAGGACCAGGTGACGGGCGAGATACGTATTCTCACCGAATTCTGTTAACATGTCTGGGCATGATATTCAAATCTGCCACGCCCTTACGGGAAGGACATTTACGGTGTGCATTCGTCTCTCTTACCTCCACCGTAACGATAGGAGATATGGCCTAATAATGCTTCCGTGACATGTACACCATGTCCTGTAATGTTTCATGTGGTTGCAAAGCGGAATGTCCGGATTCTCACCTAGTTCGGAAATCCAGCTAAGTAACATGTATGAGCGCTGTCTACAGTATTGATGCCCTTGGGCGTCTGTTCTCCGTGACAGCCGTGTCTAATAGCTGGGTAGACATCAGCCATTTGCGGCCTAAACTAATTCTTGTTTTGACAACAACTAAAAGTGATAAAGCAAAGCAGAAGGCTCGCAGAAATAAAGCGGCAACTACTAATTCAGCATATTAGCAATCACATAAGACGGTAACGAAGGAATCCATCAGGAATCTTCCGTTCCGTCTTCACGTAAATCAGTACGCACCCCTATAGTCATAATCTCACTAGGTATGGTCTTTTCTTTCTACGGCATTTGTGTTTGAAATATTAGAGTGGGCCCATGTTTGCCTACTATTCTTCTCCCGCTTTAAGTCGTGGCGACACCTTCCTGAGATGGAGGCCCCGCGAGAAATTTGCCTCTCGCAACGACTCAGCGACGACGGTCCACGCCATGATAATACTCCTCACCCAAACTAGCACTAGGAGTAGTGCCCGCGTGAGGCACATCAATGTTTCGTCTGAGATAGCCTTCTTCCTTTCAGATTAGAGGTACAATAACTTATATTAAGTTAAAAAGCTATGTCTCATGTACGGGACCCTCCCTTGCGGGGATACCTCTGCGGACCTACGAGTCTGTGTGGTACCTCCGGGAGCACCATGATTAAACGTTCATCTGCCTGCCTCTATGTCTTGTATTTTCGTATGTTCTAATTGTAGTTTTATCCGGCATATTTTTCAATTAGTTAGGTAAACGCATTTGTATAGACTTAATTTTTTAGGTCACCAAATCAAATCTTGTAAGTCCATAGATCACGAAATTGTTATGGACAGGCATACTGGTGACACAAACTCTTGGGATGAGACCGTGTGTTTAATGTTCACGACAATGGTCGCACGGCCCCACCGGAACGATTGAGTTCCACCAGCCTTAGGAGCCGCCTTTTGTTTCCCGCAGGGCAGTCTCGTTCAGGGTCCTTCACCCCGAGCCTGGATGCTAACCAGCGTCGTCACTCGTCGTGCACTTACGGCGCGGCGAGTCGACATGAGGCATCGGAACGGCCCGACACCGCCCGGCGAGCTACAATTGCAAATATCTATAACAGTGCCAAATCATGCGTATCTACTAACAATCATAAATCCGAATTCAGTTGAATTTAGGCAATGAGAAAATATGCCCCGCTTGCCGTTTGCTTTATTTATCAACGATTTGGAAGACTCCCTTGCCAATGCAGGCTGTAATTATTTATCTATGTCAAACAACGACGTGCTTAAAACTATGCTTAAACTACTGGCTATTTTATATGCAGTCGACACTGTTATGCTTGCGGACACAGAAACAGATCTGCAGACATTATTAAACGGGCTACATGAGTACTGCCGTACTTGGAAACTAAGCGTTACCCGTGATAAAACTAGCATTGCTATATCTGGACGAACACCTAAAGTTAAGTCTCAATTTACATTCAATGGGCAAATCATTGAACAAGTAAAACCCTATAAACACCTAGGAATTCAGCTTTCTGAAAATGACATGTTTTCCAATGCCTAACAAAGCGCGTGGAGCAAGCAAACAAAGCCATGTTCTCTTTCTTAAAGAAAAGCAGGTCCTTAAACCTCCCTACTGATTTGCAACTTGGCCTTTTTGATAATGTAGTTATGCCAGGCATGATCTATGGTTGCGACGTATGGGGATACGAAAACGTAAAGGAATTAGAAAAGGTGAAGTTAAAATTGTGTAAACAAATTTTGAATGTAAGAATGACAACAACAACTAGCATGATATATGGGGAACTCGGTACAGTTCCCGTTCTACTTACTATAAAAATGTTAAAATTCTGACTGAGCCTGTTACCGGACAATGGTAAGAACTATTCGTCAATCGTATTTAACTGTATTTACCAGTTATGTCGTACTCGAAACAATAACCAGTTTACAAAACTAAATATAAATTTCAAATGGTTTTCGTTTATAAAAGGAATACTTGAATCCTGTGGATTTGTCCACGCCTGGACGGATTTTTCAATAGACAAAACTGGCAGACACTACAAGACCAAGTTGTGCAGTCGTAGAATGGGTTATTACGCGATTCTGCTAACTGTGAAACGTATCTGAAGTTCAAAACCAGTTCCAAACTTGTAAAATACCTAATTACATTTCCTGTAAATCTACGAATCAGTTTTTGTAAATTCAGAATGAGCTTGCCAATAGAAAAGGGCAGATTTGTGGGCATTCGTAAGAGGGAAAGGGTTTGCACATTATACCACACTGGGAAGGTAGGGGGTGAATAGCATTCCTTTATATAATGTCCAGCTTTTAAGCAACTCCGAGATAAGTACATTACAGCATATTTTCGAAAATGCGCAAGTGCATACATCTGTATATGCCTAATGAGCACAGAATATGCCAGACTCGGAGTAAATGGTGCACAATGTATAAAAGACGGCTTAAAGCTATGCACATAATCTAACACGCTGACATGGAGGGTGGGAATTATGTGCGGCGGGGAATAGTGCTTTTATTCCACATCATTTGATTTCATCTCATCTCAATTGTATTCATTCCTATTCACCCCACTGCATCCCATTTCATTTATGTAACAGTTCCCGGCAACATTGCCGAAGTCTCGAATGCTAACAGCTATAGGATATGGTGGCCTGCCCCATAACTAAGCCTCCTCGCTCCTTCTATTTCACCTCTCGTATCGGGGCAAGGGGGCGAGCGTATGGAAAAGGTGTATTGAAAATTGGGACGGATGAGGTGGGCATGTCTGTCTCCTTGTTCCGTGTTCGACCTTTACAGGAACAAGGAGATGAAACGGAATGCAATCCAAAAGGGAATACATGGGTAATAATATAAAGATACTAATAATAATGATGATGATAATAACGATAATAAGGATGATAATAATAATAATAATAATAATAATAAAAATAATAATAATAATATGATATCTGTAACTACACTACTGTACCTCTCATGTAACTCTGTAGAGTTGGAGAATAAAGTCAATCATGCATTCATTCATTCATTCATTCATTCATTCATTCAGGAGCGGTTGAATCATCGACAATAAAATAGTATTCACGCGATGGCATCATACCACAACGATCAGTCACACGATGATGTTTCGCAGTGAGTATCATGGCATATTGAAAAAAAATACTTTCCGTGGCGAAATTTACTACTAAAGTATTCGAAAATATGCAAACAATATATGTTCTTTTATTTAACTTATGCGAAGGCATAATTTTTCGCGTGTTGCACAACAAGCACATTAAAGAAGTGTTTGGCGTCATAACTAGTTTTCAATATTCCAACACTATATGGATTCTGGGTCGCACTGTAGATATAGGTCAAGTTCGACTCGTTAACTATAGTCAGTTTGCTGGTTTACTGATCATGCGCAGTTGTTATGCCCAGTCGAACGTGATCGTTGTCGACTATAGTTCGTTGGTACTCGGCCCCCTATGAATTACTATTGCAGATAATTTGGAGCCTGGTACCAGTCTCCATTAACCCTTTCTGTCGTCTGTTTAATGACCTATCGGAAAAGATTATTTTTGACCGCTAAGACGTCAATAAGCATCCATGTGACATAAAGTGGGAAGGAATATGGGCTTGGGAACATTGGCATACAATGGGAAAGCATAATTTCAGCAAACCTAAGTTATTTAGTGAAATATGTACACTTGTATATGCATGTATTCGTCGCAACGATCGGTGTCCTCCATTTTGAAATGTACGCAACTATCGGACTAACCATCTGAACCGAGGTCGAGTGCTCGGTTGACTTTAGTTGACTAGCTAGTTAACTATTTGAAGTTCGGCTGGTACTCTAGTTAGCTATAGCTAACTATGGTTAGGAGTCGAACTTGACCATAGCTTGTTGCCGCAGTATGACGTCACGATGTAACGTCATAATGGTGAGAAAAGATATATAATACATGTATCCAATCTACATGTGTTTCAAATAATTGGAAATATTAATATAATTGGTGTGGTTGTGTAGCGTAGCTGAGAATACACACAACAAGAAGATATTTTCACTAAGAACTTTTTAGTGGATTTACGCCACGAGGGTCCCTGTCATAAATTAAGAAACCAGGAATTATTGTCCTATTTACCGCTGTGAATCATGGGAGATGCACTGCATGCCTTGTTTAGCAGGCAAGGAGAAACGTATCATATATGTGCAAGTGGGTGGAGCTGCCTGATTCTTGCGCGGATGTACGTACACAAACTGACGGCAAGCGAGCGCGAATCGCAATCAGGCCACCCCGCCCACATATGGTGGGTTTGACCTCACCCACTAAATAAGGCGGTGTATGTCCCATGCGCCATAGCGGTAACTAGAACACGAGGGTTGCCGCACTGGAACTGTCGATCGGCCATGACTGTATTAGGCCGTGTATCAAACTATATGACATATTTAGCAATAAAGTGTATATCCTCCGATAACCAGCTAAATAAGGTACACGTGTGTTAAATTTGAACGATGTAAGTGCACAACTCAAGCAGCGAGACGAAAATCTGATTTAATTTCAGTTTTTATACAGTTGGCATCGTATCCCCCCGGCTTAGCGCAACGTCGTAAGCGGACTAGCGTGGGGCTACGTTTCACAGCTAGAACACGCCATGAATACCGATTTTTACTAAGACGTCGTTCTTAGCGTTAAGAGCGTCTTCTTAGGCGCTAACAAAGCGCCATGAATATGGGCCCGGATGTTTAAATGTGTAACACCACACAGCAAATCAAACGTGTATGCAGCGGACATAGGGCCTATCAACATTAAAAGGTGTCGATAGAATGCGCCTGTGATAGAAAAGCGTGTATGAGATACAGCGTGGCCAATGGTGGTGCATAGCAGTCAGTGGCGAATTATGGGTCACGATCACCAGGCTTCAGAAAGCACATGTTTGCTATACACCGGTATAGATTTAAATTTAACTGCTTTAGAAAAGGAAAATATGGATATAAAGTATGACAGCTACATCAAATTGTGCCATTTGACACATTTGTAAAATTCGATAACTTGGACAAGTACCCTTGCCTTTTCATGAGATACAAAGGTGCATTGTCCCTGCTATTGCTAATGGTATTGGCAACGCGCTTCCAGATCTGACCTATGACATCGACTCGTTTACCAGGGTCCAGAGGGCCATAAATAAACGACGTAAATTAGTGATGGTGATAGATTGGCGTTGCATATACCACTTGGACATAATAGAACGTGTAGGATGCATTTGGTTCGAACCAGTTAATATGTGCACTGAAGCGGCAGGATATCGTTTGTACGTCTTGCTTTCATTTCCTGATGGTCATCACTTAAACTTTACTTTGGTATAACATGCTAGTCCAATTCATTCTGATTACTGTGCCGATGGAGATAATGAATATAACTATATTGGCAATGTCCGACAGTAGTGGCAATGGAACTTTCCATTTACGCTATGCCCTGCCCATCTCTTACTAAGCTCCAGCCACACCTCGCTCGTGTTGGGATCGATCGATCTCTGAAATCCCTGACTATCAATTTCCAGCAAACTATACAGGTAAGTTGGTGAATATTTTGAAACCAATTTAACGCGGTGTTGTTGCTGGGTATCGTAGCAACAGCACCAGGTCAAATTAGTTTCAAAAAGTCAACAACATGTTTCTTAAATAGCAACCACATACAATTTGTGGAACATGTTGGACTGTTGAACTCAAATAGCGCCGCATTGTTACTATTCAGCATAAGCTGCTATTAGATTGTCTTGTTTAGAATTCTTGTCCTACTGTTGATTTGCCGTATTCATTCAGCATGTTGAGTGTATGCGAGTGCCCAAGGACCAAGGTGTTTAGATGGTGATTTAATAGATCAATCTCAACAGCGTGTCTACCAATTTTCAACGCTATCAGCCTCTCGCCTTTGGGAAAGAAAATTTGGATTTGCCATTTTTGGATTGAAAATTGTGTTTTGGTGACACGGTAATGCTATACCCTCTCGTCGGGGAATATTTTGTAAGTGCATACGCCAATTTATTGCCATCATCTACATTACAGATGATGCGAATATTTAACGCCATCAGTTTACTCGGTTGTGTAGGTTGCAGACACCTGAGTGCAAACAGTACGTGCGTGCCTAGATCCCGATTCAATGGACCTTTCCATTTTTAGCCATGCCCCGCCCATCACTAGCTAGGCTCCACACACACACACACACCTCGCCGTGTTGGGATTGATCGATCCCCAAATGCCCTAGCTATCAAGTTCCTGAAAAATATACAGGGAAGCTGTTGAATATTTTGTAACTAAGTTGACTGGGTGCTGTTGCTGCCCGTGGCAACAACAGCGCCCAGTCAAATTAGTTTCGAAATATTCAACAGAATATTTATTAAATAGTAAAAGCAACCAATGTGTACAACAACGCATAGACCGTCTTCAAATATGCGTTAGTGACGTACTTATCGACGTCATTCATGACGTCATTCATTATGATGTCATTGTATACATCACGCAGTTCATTATGACGTCATATGATGGGTGGCTAATCTGGAAAGGTGAATTGCTTTCCTCATTGAGACAGTGGGTGTATCAAATATGTCACTCGAGTATATGACGTCATAACCATAATACGCCATGGGTTACCAAACGTCACTTAAATGGCGTACGTCCGAGAGGAAAGTGGCCAAGGTCAGAACATAATAGTCTGAATTATATGTCTTTGATGAAATTGTGATTTCTATGTATTAAAATAGTATGTTGAATATGTTGAAGCCAATTCGACTGGTCGTGGTTCCTACGATAATTGCCAAATTACAGCTCCGAGTCGAATTAGTTTCAGGATATTCAACAGCGTACCTGCTGCTTCAAATTGAGATGCCAATAATTGATGAATCAAAGTGATAATATCTATGCATAGGATCTCGAATGTTGACTTTGCTAGATGTAAGTGGCATAGGTAGACATGGATCCCTATGTATGTTGGTGTAACAAGCTCGTATCTATTTAATACACGAGATGGTTTGCCAACCTGTAATAAAGAGTCATAATTTCCCAGCATGCTAGCGTATGTTTGTTTACATACACAGCTGGATAAGTGTATAATACAGTTAATATAGCCTACATTGTTTAAACCTCTACCCAGATTTTAGTTTGTTCCCACTGGCATAACCTATTATTTTGTCTTGAATAGTAATATTACAATTTGACATGGATTGAAAGGGGCCCATCATAGACCTATCAAAGGCTATCTATAGGATACATACACAGATCATTCATAAAAAGTTGTATTCCTAACAACATGCACTTCCTTAATGTGGATTGAATTAAACATCTGGTTTGGTAGAAAACCGTGATAACTGTATTTGGCATAAGTTAGCTGGATGTTAATAGTTATAAATACAGGTAGGCACCTCTCAAACTGCTGCTTCCCACACTCTAAAAGTTTATTTTCATAACTCCCCCAACCCACCCACCCACCCCACCCCGCCCCCTCATATGCAATCTAAGTTGATAAACATACTTCATCATGGTCCAGAATATGTATTTCTAACATCTATCTGGTGAACTACATGCCATTTTTAAATAGTAAGTACCAGCATTTTGAGGTGCACCTACCTGTATGGCAGACTAAATGTTATGGAAGTATGCTAGGACGTATTATTTATGACGATGCATTCGTCTATCATATGCCACAAAATCTAATTTCATTTTCCAGTCACCTATTTCCTGATAACTGTAGATTAAAATTAGCCTGCAAAAATAGCGCAACCCGTCTATAATTGGCTCCTAAGTACGGGCTAGCATGATGGCATTTATTTAGGATGTATGTTCTTAATGAATTCACAATTTAATACACATTCAGCTGTATATTTTGAAACTAATTTTACTGAGAAATGTAGACCCCTTCCATTGGCAGCAACCGACAAACTCAACTTATTTTAAAACTTCAACAGCTTAGTTGTATAGTTATCCGTTTGGTTCAGATTACGGCGGGTGTGGGCGTGGCGTGGGTGGGGGGGGGCGGAAAAGTTGCCAATCAAGTAATTCGATTTCCACGTTCTATAAACTATGTGGATTTTCATTAGAAATGGCGGACCTTAACTAGACTTGGATTCCCCTATCGCGAAGCTTAATGGACGTGTTTATGCGAGTGTGCCTTCAGTTCTATGAACGCCTATCACCCATGGCCCATATAGATGCCCATCCCTGTATCCGCTACTGATATGGTATTTTGCCTTTGCCCAGAGTAACAGGATACTTTAGAAATGTACCTTGTCTATTTTCAAATAAGTGATCAGGTAATTTAAAATATCAATTCACCTTGATTTGAGGCAGCGATGCGGGTAGCAGTTACGTTGAGTGACCCGTCTTTCAACAACAAAACAGATGCCATTTCCGCCAATGGATGTACGCCGATGATATCGCAGAGCATTACAACTGAATTATGTTCTGTGCATACGAGGGGGGGGGGGTGTACTTAATGGAGTACTGCATTACTTTAATAATACCCATATACCCGTGGGCAGATAGTTATTACTTTCACTGTATATGTTTGGGAAACGAGTATCATTAATATTCATATTAGCTGTTGCAGCATAATAGCATGTACAACGTAAAACAAAGATACAATGTGGTATATCTTAGAGAAGTCAATCAATGTGCATTTCACAACGTCTCGCTCCGTGGCGGAGTGATGGCGTGGAGCAAGAGAAAGACCTTGTGCTAATAACGTTAATGCATCGGGCAAGGATGCATTTAGCCAAGACACTACACCCATGTAATAACGCATGTGACTGACATATGGCGTGCAACGTTCGTGCATCGTCGATGGCCAGACCGCATAATCTCCAATGATGCACACTACGTTGTGCTCAATACGTGTACACTATCATTACACGTGGACCAACAGTCTTGTCACAAACAGTCTATTGATAAACGATAAGAATAACAGGAAATTAAACGTTTTTAATCTGATTAATGGATTACGTCAAATAGCCCAATCGTGTGACTCTGTCTGGCGATATAATTGGCAAAGCAATCTTAGATAGACATCCTATTACTATATGTTCTATGCTGGGGAGTATGCCACGGAACATATTTCGTCATATTTCTTTCACATTTCACAGCGTCCACTGTTTGCGAGGTAAAAGTGGGTAAATATAAGATGGAATCTTTACTAATCAGCTGTAATACGGTAAAACATAAATTCCTTAATCCTGGTAATCTCATATGCGCACGGCAGGTTATCGGTGAAAATATATTCTATAATTCTAGCTAAGATGGGGTTTGATTGGAAATGGGAGCTGTGCCTAGTACTTCTAGAAAATTGGATGGCTTCGGCTAAAATTAGTTAGCATTCTTTCCCGCCAACAAACAAGATAACATCAAGGAAAGGAGCTGGTGACATGTGTATGCGGCATTCTCATCTACGTAATTCAGGCATGCCCCTCGCAAACCAGTGGGGCTTTGTAGCATTATGTCTCCATGTGCGCTATCGGTGGACTACGAGATGCGCCTCTTAATGTCTATTTTATGGCCGCATATATAAGAAACGATATTCAAACACTACACTTGGTCCACTAGATGCAGTCTATACATTTGTTTTGTTTACGTGTATTTACGTTAGTTCGGTAGACATATCACCAATGCAACGGACGGGTGGAGCGAGGCGGGGTGGGGGGTGAGCTACAATATACATTTAAATTAGTTGCACAAAATTGGCATACTGATTACATGCGTTTCGGTTTCAGGGCATACACTTTTGTTGCTGTATGAAATGAGGCCGTACAACTCAGCAAACTGATGGCCAATATGAATATTTTCATCAAGCGTGAATGCGATGTTTATTTGCGATATCTGTTTTCTCATACGTCCTACAAATAACATGCATTTTAACCTATTGACTCCGAGCGACTGTGGCTGGCATTGGCATATCAAATTGTCAAAGATTTTGTAAGCGTGCGCGTGCTGAAACTTATCAGCATTTAGAAAGTTAAATATAGTTTATTGTTTGTATATGGCCATCGAAACTAGTCCTACACAATGCGCAACTCTTGTCAAGTTGTTATGGGTGATACTAGTACATTGTAAATGGCATTAAATGAGTGTCCATAAATGAAGTAACATTGTTGTATTTCTCTGTTCCAACAGTAAGCGCGTGTCTTCATATTGGCATTGCGTATTAGCTGTGCATGTACTTATTATGGCATTACTGTTATTTGTGTACAGCAT
Source organism: Chaetoderma sp. LZ-2023a (assembly GCA_034401795.1). NCBI lineage: Eukaryota > Metazoa > Mollusca > Caudofoveata > Chaetodermatida > Chaetodermatidae > Chaetoderma > Chaetoderma sp. LZ-2023a. The sequence goes on along the minus strand of CM067368.1, from coordinate 45,173,718 downwards.
GATGCGACTGCTAAATGAAAAACAGCATTCACAGATCATCTTCATCATTTACTCTATAGTCTACTATGTTACCGTACTCTATGTACTCATTCCAGTGGCATTAACACTTTGGGTTTCATTGACAGGATACCTTACATCAACATCGGGCACGTTAAAGAACAGCAGATGGGGTTGAGTTCTTAAGGTACTTCACTGGTGACAGGTTGTCATCAGGATGTTCCTCCCACCCATTACCACTGAGCAGTGATAGGTTTGCTCTTGGCTCCTGATAAGATGTGCTCCCGTCGAGGTGGAATTAGTCTGCTGTACATGTGGCTGCAATGTGGATGTTGTGGATGTAACTTTTCACCTTCAAGGTCGTTGTTCCTGAAGAGCCTCCAACGACGGTCACGGACAGTTTGACAGTTGCATTCAGATTGATGTACCTTACAAAGAAAGGTGTTTGAGATCATTTACCTCTAGACTCTGGGACCATCCACACTCTTGAAACGTTTTAAATACATCTTCGTCAGCTTTCAGAGATACAAATTATATTACTCATGTCCATTTGCAAATGTTGAAGAATGTTCCAGCCCAGTCTGCAACCATGAAATTGTGACCGAGTAGTAGAGAAATGAAGACTGCCAGAACAGAAGATTGTCAGAACAGAGGATCGCCGATCGGCGGCTACAGGAGGGAGCTGGGCTGTCAGAACAGAGGCGTGGTAACGTTGCAGCAGCTCGTCCGAACACCCATTTAGAGATGAATCCTCAGACCATACCGATCACCAGTGATCAACCACACTTTACATGGTCTGCATGCCCATTTAGAGACACACATTCTACATGATACCGATCACCTGTGATCAACCACACATTACAGGGTCTAATATTCCAGAGACGAATCTGATCAAAGTTATGTACCATGGGTTACCACGAAGAACTATGGAGTTACATGCATGGTGTATGCTGTGCGGCACGGAGAGAAAAGGTGGCGAGATGATTACATGTCCTGGTCGACTATGCAAATAGATCACTTGAGTCCTGGAGAGCCTCTCCTGACCTAATACTCCAAAGAGTAGTAGACGAGTTACTTGCCCGAAATCCACCAACAATACAGGAGTTAATAAGCTATCCACTGACAGAAATGGCATTAACGGAATTATGGACGTATTTACATGACCTGGGCGGTCGGTCTACAGTGATGCTATCAAGTTAGAACAAGATCATCTCGGCGAGGCTGCTCAGACAAACACGTAGTCACGACCAGTGTTACATCGGCATGAGGGGATTACCCACAGGCCCTTACCGCTGCCAGTTTATTGCTTTAGTTATTTATTTTTTGCTGTCTATGCTCCAGCCTCTAAAATATCATTTTACTTTGAGTTCCAAAATGCAATCCCAAATACCAAGTGGATACTGCTCAACCCTTCAATGGTCAGATGTGATTAAAAAACCAAAAACACCCTAATACAATACTGCGTACTGATTGCCCATCTGTGCGTGAAGAGTTGATTATGGTTATCAGGATTTACCACTGGAATGAGTGGCCTAGTTATCGGGCGGGCATTCCAGTGATGACTCCTCATACATGGTCCTCTTCCGGTATGCATGTGGATATGCTTTAGGACAACTGCAGGGGCCCGTGCTGGCTGGCTTGACCATGGAAATGTTGAGACGAGAGCCTATATGCTCATATACTTGTAATGCTTGTTTTTTTATTTCCTGTACTTAATTATTTTCTTTTGGTACTATACATCTGATTAAAAAGTGTATGTTGCTGTCTAACCCTTTCATCAATGAATTACCCATATCTCACTTTCAAGACAAAAACAAAGGGAAGATGTTGAGTATTGTGGGGTTAATGTGACTGGAAGCTGTCGCTGCCTTAGCCAGCAACAGCTTGCCGTCATATTGATTTTAAAAAATTCAACACAAATCGATAAGAATGTATATTTCCAGGGATTTGTAGTTGAATGGACTAAGTTATTGCTGTATTTATTTAATTTTGGTTGGCTGTGCTCCAGTCTCTAAAATATTATTTTGCGTTTAATCTTGATATTATGTTGTGTGACTGCGTGACTGCGTGTATTTTGTAGATAGACTGTTTACTGTCGTATGTGCCACTAAGTCAATGAGTAATCGCTACAGCCCTAGTATAAACCAGGTGCTCCTTTTCCTATATATTTACCCTGATATTGCCTGCATGTTATTGTGCCACATTTAGGCTGTTATATGTATGTATATATGCATGTATGTTACATGTAATTAATTCTATCCACCATCTCATTCATACATGCCATAGGAAATCATTTTTACCCATACAGTCATACTGTATCCAGACATATTGCCATGAACACTGGTCACCCTTTCTTAATTTCAACATCTAATCATAAAGGTAAGATGTTCTATGTTGGGAAACTATGTATACTCTTCAAGAAATGCTGCTGCCATCGGCAGCAACAGATCCATGTTTGGCTGGTCTCATAATATACAACGCAACTGCTCATGTGCTTCACTGGAACCACGTGTCGCCTTAATAACCTATCTAATCCCCGCATATATTAAATAATCCCCATTGCAGTCTCAAGGCAAGCATACAGTAGTATCCATTACAGACCCATTACAATGTAATAACCCTCTGAAATGTAGATGTATGATGAGACCATATCAGAGTAATGAGCAGATCATCAGAGTAAGGATATGCAAAAATAACGTGTTAGCCATTACCACTCTGATGTCAACATTCTATTTTGTATGGTGCCAGCAGCAAAGAAACTGATGTAAATTGTATACGGTTTTGGTGGACGGTGTTGCTGTCTATGACAGCACAATCTTCCGCCGGATTTCTTTAAAATTGAACACCATTTCATATTTTAATTTAATTTTAAATTTTAAATTGTTTACATCAGTGTGCTATGAGTTAAGTGTTATGATTCACGTATACAATATTCTGCACCGATTAATGCATTCCTAAATCCTGCTTACCTAATACAACACTTACACTTTATTTTATATTTTTGTCGAAACCACATGCTGTTTTAAATTTAGTACTATCTACTGAGTGTATCTAATGGATAATGCTTAGTCCTCTAGTGATCAGTTTTAGTTTGAAAAAGAAATTGTATCAAAACATTGCCTATTGAATGTACGTTTGTGGATGAGGGGGTGATTGTTTATGAGGGAGTACAACTGGAATAGCTTACTCAGCTATACATCCAGCCGTTCCAGTGATAACTCTTCAGGGATGATCTTCACTTAATGGTATGCACGTGGGCATGCCTCTGGTCCACTGCCGAGGCTGCATATGGCTAACTAAACAGTCTGAAGGGTTAAGATGAATGCGAAAATATCCACTTATCTGTAATGCCTGTTTTTAATTTCTTTACATATAGATTTTTCTTTCTTGGTGGCATACCTCTGAGATCAGTATGTTGCATGCTTTACTCACCTATTTATTATGCTCTACATGCTCTAGTCTCAAATATTATTTTGAGTCGATAGTATTTCCAGCAGTATTTCCAGCAGTACCCGTCTATTCTTATCTTAGCTCCGCCAACATCTTGCGCATGTTGGGATCGATTTATATACGATATCTTGAATTCCCAGAAACCAACTTATGACACGTAAGTTGTTGGATAGTTTGGTGTGTGTCGTGGTGCTGTTGCTGCCTATAGTAGCAACAGCGCCAGATTAAATTAGTTTCAGGATAGTCACCAGAATATTTGCGATCAGACATGTACTGGTATGGGTCAGCCTCGTTTGCTGTATAAACTAGTAGCTCCTTGTCCTATATTATGACCTTAAAATTGCCTGCTTGATATTGTTCCACATCTATGACATTATGGTTCATGACAATACCTGTATTTGAAAAACCTCTTTGTATTTGCCTTTAGATGATGCAATATAGCACCGTATTTAGAGTAAATACATGTACAGCTGCAACATAACGAGGAACAAACTTACATGTACTCGCAAGTATATGCTACTAATGTGAGTACCCATAGTCTATATAGGTGTAGCCACGTCTAGATGTACTTTAGTGTATCACATGTTCCCTTACCACACACGTGTATGCTGGTATTACAGATGCAGCCAGTCCTCATGTGCAATCCAGTCTCTGATTTCAGCTGGTATTATGTTGCTCCCAACATGTGGGGCCCCACGGTAGAATAATATCAGTGGGAGGGGAGATTTGGGAATGGTCGCAGTATGGTATGAGATAACTCTTACTATAACTCTTCTGTTCCATTACAATTACACGTCTTTCCATCATAGTAGCTGGGAATAGCCTTCACCCATCCCACTCTTGCTGTGCATGTCCATCCGGATTCCGTGCTTATCGTGCAACAACTATGTTAAGTATAATCAACGTGTAAGTCTATGTAATTATTATGGTGTCTGGGTGCATCTAACGTGCTCTGAAGGCCTAACTATTTCAGATTATAAAAAACTAGAACATTTTAATGAGGCATGGCGGTGTTTCCAATGTAATCAAACTATCTTCCCTTTCAATCATTTTGAAAATGATACAGAATTCATGCTTACTAAGGTGACAAATATGACTACAGCATATATACAAATACAAACATACTTGTAAACCCATTCAAATTAAACACATATCCGATCAATGCACACATTTCTCTGAAACCAATACTGATGACGAACGTCTGAATGTTCCACTTTGTGAGTATATACTTCAAAAATAATTTAATGATAATATTTTCAAGAGCACGGACACAATTGCATTCTCAACACTCCATAGTAACATTAGGTCGCTGCTAAAAAACTTTAAATTTAATAATGTTATAGATCTTAGTTCTCACGAATTTAGCGTCATAGGAATTACCGAGACTTGGACAAAACATGACTCAACACTGGACTCAATTAACATGCAACATTATAAGTGTATTGAGAAACACAGGCCTACAAAGGTGGGGGTGGGGTGGGGGTGATGTAGTCATTTACATAAAGGACACTCTACAGTGTACTTTGAGAGATGACATATCCATGACTGAAGAGCATATTTAAACCATTTTTATTGAAATTCCGATGGACAAAACAAAAAAATAAACTTATCAGCGTTACATACAGGCTTCCTGGAAGTGACAATGATACATTTATCAAATCATTCGAAAAAAGTATAAATACTATACAAAATGAAAAGAAATCTGCCTATGTATTAGGTGACTTTACTATTGATCTACTAATGCAGCGCAGTTTCAACACCCACTACCTACAACATTCATTAAAACATCCGGCTTTTAACCATCGATAACAAAACCAGCAAGAATTACTGAATTCTCAGCTACCGTTATTGATAATATCCTCTCAAATAACATTCTAAGTGCCAAAAACGAATCAGGTATTTTTGTCGTAGAAATTTTGGATCATTTATCTACTTTCTATATAGAAAAAAACCACCAAAGAGGAAAGCGATTTGGAAAAGAAGAAGTAACCTGTAGGGACTTCGTAAAGGAAAATATGGAATTGTTAAAAACAGCATGGCTAGCGTAAATTGGAATCAGGTAACTCAGTCACAGTCATGTGAAGATGCTTACAACACCTTCTATACTATGTGCTCTAAGATCGACGAATCAGATTGATAGCTGCCTGTCACAGGAAAAACACGTTATATATGAATTTCTTCAAATATCCGACACAATATAATGATTCACAATTTAAAAAATTTAGAAACAGGCTTAACCAAGTAAATAGAACAGCAACAATACATTATTTTCATAATACATTTGATGCACAAAAAAAAATATAAAAGAAACCTGGAAACCGATTAAATCATTACTGATCAAGAAAAAAAGATAATTCCGAAACATCACGGTGTATTTACAACAATACAGTCATATATGACAAAAAAGAAATAGTGGACACATTTAACGAGTTCTTTACAAACGTTGGGCCCGGCTTATCAAAAAAAATGCAACCAGGCTCGAACATACATGTACAGGACTAGCTGACAGGTAACTATCAATACTCCATTTTCTTAAGTCCTACTGATATTGAAGACATTTCCAAAATACTAATGCAAATTAGCACAACTAAAAGTGCCGGCATGGCTAATTTTAAGTGGAACATATTCAAACACTGTGTTGAAGAAACTCCACTGGATCATATGTGTAATCTATCACTGGCACAGGCTATTCTTCCAACACGACTAAAGTGTGCACGTGTTACACCTCTGTACAAATCCAAATATGCATCTGACTTTACTAACTATCGGCCAGTCTCGATACTTCCACTCTTATCTAAACTCCTGTAAAACTGCATTTTAGTAGAATTTTCTATTACGTAAACAAAAACTCCATCTTAAATCCATCTCAATATGGTTCCAAAGAAAAACAATCTACTATGCTTGCCATTGTGGATATGATTGAAACACTATCTGTCTCTCTAGAGAATAATGTGCATAGTTGGGTGTATTCCTGGACCCTTCCAAATCCTTCGATCCAATTGACCATTCGATTCTATTACATAAACGCGCATACTATAGAATACAGGGCACTGCATTGAAGTGGATACAGAGCTACCTGCCAAACAGAAAACAATGTGTACAATTCAATGGAGTCATTTCAGAATAGAAAGAGGTAATCTGTGGTGTACCCAAAGGTTCAGTCCTTATGCCAACCCCAGCCCCACCCCGCTGTTACTCTTGTATATGAATGACATACCCAAAGTCTGTAACCATCTCTCTCTAATCCTCTTTGCAGATGATACTAATGATTTCTGCAGCCAGAAGGACATTCTTTACACATATGTTAATAATGAAATGGTAAAGTTAATAGATTGGTTTAAAGTTAACAAACTGTCCTCAAATGTAAGTAAACCCAACAATGTATTATTTACAAAATCTAATACATTAAAGGAAGCATCTCGCCCAAAACATTACATCGATCACCAGATAATACATGACGCTGAATATGCCACGTTTTTCGGAGTCTATTTGGATAAGAATTTGACATGGGAGAAGCATATTGAAGTCATAACATCCACGGTAGCAAAGCGCATTGGCACCATACGCAGACTAAAGCCCTATCTAACAGCGAATATTATTTAAAAGCTGTACTGCACAATGACACTTCCTGACATCACTTACTGTAATGCTATCTCGACTAACACATCTGAATCTAAACTAAAAAAAACTAAACTCACTACAAAAGCAATCTATTAAATTATTTGCACAAACAGTAGGTCGCCAGGATATCTTTAAAGTAGAAAAAAGTCTAAACCTAGAGGACATTGGAGGGCTCCAAGTATACACACTTTTAAGAGACTTCTACAATGGCAACGTACCCTCTTCTTTAACTACACTCTCAAAATACTAGAACACGAAATAACCTGCACACAACACACAACCAAACAAAAACAGCAAAACAAAACCCTCATATAAAGCAATACAATTATGGAATAACACAGATACAAAGACACGCACAGACATTATTACTATTACACACGTTCTAGGCCCTAAAACAAAAAACAACAACAACAACAACAACACCAAAAAATCCCGAAAAACATACACAACAAACCCACACCACCATGGCATTATCATACTTGCACCCAGTCACCAAATCAAATAATAATAATAATAATAATAAAAAGTTTAATTAGCAAGATAAGCGCACCTATGTACCTGTAAATATGTTGTCTATCTGTCCCATGTCCCATGCCCCGTGTTTGTCTTTTAGGACTAAGTTAAACATGAGCTAATTTATGGCATATTTTTATGGCATCAGTCCTTCATGTATAATTTATTTGTATATTATACATGAAGGACTAATGCTATAAAATATATGGCATACAATTAGCTCAGGTTTAACTTAGTACAACCCGCACACGCACGCACGCACGCACGCACGCACGCACGCACGCAAGCACGCACGCACGCACGCACGCACGCACGCACGCAAGCACGCACGCAAGCACGCACGCACGCACGCACGTACGCAGGCAGGCAGGCAGGCAGGCAGGCAGGCAGGCAGACAGGCAGGCAGGCAGGCAGGCAGGCAGGCAGGCAGGCAGGCAGGCACGCACGCACGCACATATATATATATATATATATATATATATATATATGTGTGTGTTTTATGTAGGGGCCCACCGTCTATATAGGGGCTGCCTGTGGTGGGCCGCCTGTTGTGTACTTACAAAGTGTACATTTTATATCAAAATAAATGAATTTTAACTTGAACTTGAACTTGAAATATGGTTCTCCTATATGCGTTCTCTCTCTGAGCTCTTCAAATCAACTCCAGTACGTGGTTGTTAAGCTCGAGATCATAAGCGTTCATTTGCTATACAACATAACCATAGTGTACTGAGTTGTGCGATAACGAGCATGCGTGACCGCACATGACCTCATAAAATGTTTAAATTCAAAAGACCACTCTCTTGCTGTGTAGTGAGATCCTAGAGATGCCATTTAAACAAAATAATACATGTTGGCAGACAAATCTCACGAGATGGCATGGTCACCCAGACTAATGGCTGAGCCTGTCTAACATAAACAGTATTGCCCTGTTACTGAGTCGTCATTTCCCTGGCTTCACGCTTACTTATTTGAAACCACAATACCCAGACTCTCAATTGTAATAGCAATATATAAGTAATCTATTGCATACAAATGTGAAAGGAATTTTTTCCTGGAGCCTGTTGCTGCATTAACTCTCAGTTTCAGAATTTTCAAAATCAGCTGCATATTTAATAAATTTCAAGGTATTCCAACCCACCCCTTTCGTTTTTAAATGGTTACACTTGTGTGGCACCTGAGACATTTTCCTTAGGAAGCTCAATTAGCGGATGCGCTTTTATGGATAATTTCAAAACCATCAATGCTCTCTCGCCTATGTGAGACCCGCGTAAATATTAGACTTTCCGGCTTGATTTGATTAATGGATCTTTCTTGCTTTCTTGACATGCTATACAGAGACAGTTTTTTTCTGTAATGCTTTGTCATTGCTTAAATATATAATGTGGAATAGTGGATTCTTGATACAATCTCGTTCCTATGAACCGCACTGCCAATGTCACGATGACATGGCGAATTCTTAAGATGATATATGCTCACTAAAGCATCTTCATATACGAATCCTCATATATAACATCAATACGTATGCGATCTATTTTTAGCAAAATAGACTACACAATCAATGACGTTGTTGAAGTACGTGGCAAATTTACCCATCATGCTATGCTACCCAGCATGCAACGCTACCCAGCGTGCAATTCCCTGACTCGATAATCGTTGTGATGCCATATTCGTTTAGTCTATTGTCTGTATAGGCCAGGATTTCACACACAAAACCAATCCGCATGCACGCGCAACTACTCATTTGTCCTCCAGCTCAGGAAGCATAAGCATGCACGTAGGATGTACTCACAGCAGTTCATTCCATAGCCAGTATTTCAATACTGTGCATTGTGTGTCAATTTTCAGGAGAAATTTGGAGAAAGCTGTATATATTTTGACAATAATTTGCGTGGACGCTGTTGCTACCAATGACAGTAAGAACATTCAGTCAAATTGTTGTCAAAAAAATTATTAGGTAATGCTCGTATTACCTCGTGTAGATTTGATACCAATTTGAATGAAAAGTGTTGCCACAACAGCTTTCAGTCTATATATTCTAAAATAATCATCATAATTTTCGGCCAACTCTAGCTACGAATTTGAAGAGCAATTCGACTGCAAGTTGTATATTTCTAAGGAATCAACAACACTATTGAATTGTTAGCCACACACGCGCTGTCAATGGCTTACTATATAGGTAGAGTGAGCATACGCCTATATATACGCTTTCTCGCCAAAAATAAATGAGTATCAAACAGTGTGTAAATTTTATTGACGGATTTCGCATTTGAAATGCATTGGTCGAACATAAACTTACACACGCTAGCTTGTCTAAATATTTCCTTCGTGTAGGCGGAGCATATTTTCGCCATATTACTCACTCTACTCTACAGAAATATTGAATGCCGTGTGATTCTATAGACAACAATTTGATACTGTTGTTGGTGCTTTAGTCAGCAACAACTTAATGTAAAATTACACTTCAAATCCGTAGCGAGTGAATTATGATTATTATTTTAGAGTATATAGATTGAAAGCTGTTGAAGCAACAATGCTAATTCAAATTCGTATCAAATATGTAGCAGTTAGTATTCGCATTACCTACCAATTATGTTGATAATAAGTTAACCGAATGCTGTTGCTGTCAGCTGTTGCTGTCATTGATAGCAAGAACGTTAATGCAAATTATTATCAAACTATATAAAAGCTTCTATTTTCTCATAGAAATTGACACACTTTCTCTCAACAGTTGAAATACAGCCTGGTAGACAAATGACATTTTTCACGTGTAAATGTGTTGGTTTTGTTTGAGAAATACTGACTTGTGCAGACACCAGATTAAAGGAATATGGCATCAAGTAGTTACAACACGTATGGAGTCAGGGCATTGCATACTGGGTAGCATTGCAAGCTGGGTAGCTGTACATACTGGGTAAACTGAAGAGAAATCAACAGGCATCTTATATCTCGTGCAAAAGTGTATTTATATAATGGGGCACGAGAACCTTAACAGCCTACACATGCTCGTCAACAATGGTTATCCCTCTGATTAGTTCCAACATGGAACGAAATTTCATAAGTCTGAATCATTGCATCACTAGAAGCATACACAACTCGTGGATGTTGAATTTGGTCGAACAAAAACACCAAATTCTGAGATCTATCCATTCAAAATCAGCCCAGACCAACTTAGGGGAATATAGAGAGCAACACAACTTTGCTATGACTTGATTATCCACAGCTTTCGAACAATCAATTCACGCATTCACTTTCGCCACAGCCTCATCCTCACTGTTTCAGCTGTGAACGTCTTGCCTTCATTAACCTGCAGCAACTCCGGCCACTGGAGTGGAGTTTGAAGATCCTCATAGACACTCAGGATGATGGATCTGGACACATTTCTCAGATATACAACCCACACTGAGGCCTTATGCTAAGAAGTTGACATTCCAAATTTGAAGTGGATCCATTCAAGCTAACTGAAGTTATTGAGCGGAAACCATATATTTTACATGTTTTCAAAAAATCAAGGGAGATAACTCTGGTGTGTCTGGATACATTTGACCGATATGCAGTCCCCACCGAGGTATGGTCGTACAGATTTGACATTCCACTAACTGAAGTTATCGAGCGGAAACAACATATTTTACGATTATTCATAAACTCAAGGGAGATAACTCCGCTGCGTCTGAACACATTTCGCCGATATGCAATCCCCACCGAGGCTGTGTCATAATGAGTTGTCATTCTAAATGTGAAATGAATGTATTCAAGCTAACAGAAGTTATTGAGCGGCAATTTTGGTTGGTGGACTAATGAGATGGCTTCACTTGAGAAGCTTATTTCAGGAAGATGTACAAATATACAAATGTGTGTCTGCATACTACTGCTTTTTTAGACTGTCTGCGTATAGCTGATTTACAACTATATGTATATTTTGAGTGTTTGCCTAATGCTGATTTCGGAGTTGTTTTTTTTAAGCAGACAGCATATTATGTAATTTTTTATATTTTTGAAGATATGGCTTAGTGCATGCCATACATCAGTTTATATCGTATTTTTCATTAAAAATTGCTTTTGTACATCCTTATATCTATCAGACTAAAAATATACACAATTGTCTGCTAAATACTGGTTTACAACTACTGTCTGCCTAATGCGGCTTCCAGGGTTAAAAAACCCAAACAACAACAACAACAACAACAAAAAAACTCCCGAAAAACACACAAAAACCCCACACCACCATGGCATTATCATAAATGCACCCAGCCACCAAATCAAATAATAATAATAATAATAATAATGATTTTAATTGGCAAAATAAGCACACCTATGTACCTGTACATATGTTGTCTATCTGTCCCATGTCCCATGTCTCTAGTGTGTCTTTTAGGACTAAGTTAAAACTGAGCTAATGTTTGTCATCTATTTTATAGTATCCGTCCTCTGTGCATAATTTATTTGTATTATTGTACATGAAGGACTGATACTATACAATATATGACATACATTAGCTCATATATATATGTATATATATATATATATATATATATATATATATATATATATATATATATATATATATATATATATATATATATATATATATATATATATATGTATAGGACTAAGTTAACCCCGAGCTAATTTATGTCATATATTTTATAGTATAATTTTTAAATAATATTCAGTGTTAGATAGGGTTTTAGTCTGCGTATGATACCGATGCTATTTGCTACCGTGGATGTTACAACTTCAATATTCTTCCCCTATGTCAAATTCTTATCCAAATAGACTCTAAAAATGTTGCATGTTGGTCTTCATGTATTATCTGGTTGTCGATGTAAGGCTTTGGGAGAGATGCTTCCTTTAATTTATTGGATGTTGTACATTATATATAGTTGTTTTTATTTACATTTAAGGGCAGTTTGTTAACTTTAAAGCAAACCTTGCCATTTCATTATTATCATGTTTGTAAAGAGGTTCTATGTCCGTAGGGCTGCAGAAAGCATTAGTTTTATCTGCAAAGAGGAGTAAAAAGAGACGATTACATACTTTGAGTATAATATTCATATACGAGAGAGACAGCCAGGGCGGGGGGGGCGTGGGGGGGGGGGGGGGCGTGGGGGCAAAGGACTGAACCTTGGGCCACACAACGGATTACCTCTTTATATTCTGAAATGAATCCATTGAATTGTACACATTGTTTTCTGTTTGACATGTAGCTCTGTAAACAATGCAATGCCGTGTCCCATATTCCATTGTATGCACGCTTTTGTAATTGTATCGAATGGTCAATTGTATTGAAGGCTTTGGAAAGGCCCAGGAATACACCAACGTGTGCTCATTATTCTCTATTGAGACACATACTGTTTCAATTATATCCACAATGGCAAGCATAGTTGAGTGTTTTTCTCTGGAACCATACTGAGATGGATATAAGATGGAGTTTTCGTTTAAGTAATCAATAATTCTACTAAAATTCAGTTTTCCGGGATGTTAGAGAAGAGTGGAAGTACCGAGACTAGCCTATAGTTAGTAAAGTCAAATGCATCTTTGGCGTTGTATAGGTGTGTAACACGCGCAACATTTAGTCTTGTTGGAAATATTACCTGTGTCAGTGATAGCTTACAAATATGATCCCGTGGAGTTAGTATTTCTGCAACACAGTGTTTGAACATTTTCCAATTAAATTTGGCAATGCCAACACTTGTAGTTGTGTTAATCTGCATTAGTATTTTGTGAATATCTTCACTATCAGTAGGACTTAAGAAAATAGAGTGTTGCTAGCCACCTGCCAGATAGCCCTGTACATGTATGTTCGAGCTTGGTAAACATTTTTTTGATAAGCTAGGCCCAATATTAGTAAAACACTCATTAAATGTGTCTGCTATTCCTTTATTTTTTGCCATTTATGACTATTATTATAAATAAACCGTGATGTTTCGGAATTGTTTTTTTCTTGTTCAGTAATGATTTAATCAGTTTCCAGGTTTCTTTTATATTATGTTTTTGTTCAGCAAATTTATTGTGAAAATTAATGATTCACAATTAAAAAAATATAGAAACAGACTTAATCAAATAGTTACAACAGCAAAAATAAATAAATAATTTATTTTGTCTGATGTTTGATGAAATTCATATATAACTTGTTTTTCTTGGTATCCAGGGTTTAGTTGGATTTTGTTTACATTTTTAATGTTTTTAAGTGGAAAGGCAGATTCGTAGATCTTAGAGCATATAGTATAGAAGGTGTTGTAGGCATCTTCACAGGCCTGTGACTGAGTTACCTGATACAAATTTACACTAGCCATGCGGTTTTTAACAATTCTATATTTTCCTTTTCGAAGTCAATACATGCTACTTCTTCTTTTTCAAATCGCGTTCCTCTTTGGTTTTGTTTTTCTATATAGAAGATAGGTAAATGATCCGAAATTTCTAGACAAAAATATCTGATTCGTTTTTGGCACTTAGAGTGTTATTTGAGAGGATATTATCAATAACGGTAGCTGAGAATTCAGTAATTCTTGTTGGTTTTGTTATCAATGGATAAAAGCCGGATGTTTGTAATGAATTTAGTAGGTCGTGGGTGTGGAAACTGTGCTGCTTTAGTAGATCAATATTAAAGTCACCTAATATATAGGCAGATTTCTTTTCATTTTGTAGAATATTTAGAATGTTTTCGAATGATTTGATAAATGTGTCATTGCCACTTCCAGGAGGTCTGTATGTAACGCCGATAAGTTTATTTTTTGTTTTGTCCATCGGAAGTTCAATACAAATGGTTTCAATATGTTCTTCAGTCATGGATAGGTCGTCTCTCAAATTACACTGTAGATTGTCCTTTATGTAAATGCCTACACCACACCACACGCCCCTTTTTATGGGCTTGTGTTTCTCAATAAATTTATACTTTTGCATCTTAGTTAAGTCGAGTGGTGAGTCAGGTTCTAGCCAGGTCTCAGTAATTCCTATGACACTAAATGCATGAGAACTAAGATCTATGAAAGTATTAAATGTATCAAAGTTATTTAGCAGCGCTCTAATGCTAATAAGGCTTGTTGAGAAAGAAATTGTGTCTGTGCTCTTGAGAATATTATCATTAAATTCTTGTTGACGTATATAAAGCACAAAGTGGCATATTCAGACCTTCGTCATCAGTATCGGTGTCAGAGAAATGTGTGCATTGATCAGATGTGTTTAATTTGAATGAGTTTACAAGTATGTTTGTATTTATCTATGTGTTGTAGTCATATTTGGCACCTGGAATAGTAAGCATGAATTCGGTATCATTTTCAAAATGATTGAAAGGGAAGATAGTTTGATTACATTGGAAACACCACCATGTCTCGTCGCAATTGTCTAGCTTTTCATAATCTGAAATAGATAGGCCTTGAGAGCACGTTAGATGCACCCGGGAACCACACTAATCACATACAATTGCACGTTGATTAGACTTAACGTATTTGTTGCAAGATAAGCACGGGAACCGGATAGGCATGCACAGCAAGAGTGGGATGACTGAATGCTATTGCCACCTACTGTGATGGAAAGAGGGTGTGATTTTGATGGAATGGAAGACTTATAGTAAGAGTTAGCTCGTATCATGTTGCTGACCATTCCCTGATCTCCACTGCCCATGATAGTGTTCTACCAGTGGGGCACCACATGTGAGGAGTAACAGAATGCCAGCTGGAATCAGAGATTGGATTGCACATGCGCACTGGCTGCATCTGTAATACCAGCATGCAAGTATGTTCTAAGGGAATATGTGATATACTAAAATACATGTAGACGTGGCTACACCTATATCGGCAATGGGCACTCGCATTAGTAGAAGATACTTGCGGAGTACATGTACGTGTGTTCCTCGTTATGTTGCATATTTACATGTATTTACTCTAAATACGGTGCTATATAATTGCATCATCTAAAACTAAATACATAGAGTTTTTTCAATTACACGTATTGTCATAGATGTGGAGCAATATCAAGCAAGCATTTTTCCGGCCATAATATAGAACAAGGAGCTACTAGTTTATACCGCAAATGAGGATGACGCATACCAGTACATGTAGGACAGCAAATATTATGTTGAATATCCTGAAACCAATTTGATCGGATGCTTTTGCTACCATAAGCAAGCAACTTAAGCAACATACTGAAATCAGAGGTATGTCACCCAGAAAGAAAGATCAATATTTAAAGCAAATTAAAAACAGGTATTACAGATAAGTGAAATTTTTCGAATTCATTTCAACCAAACTGTCTAGTCAGGCAAATTCATCCTCTGCAGTGGACATGAGGCATGCCCACTTGCATGCCATTAAGAGGAGATCATCCCTGAGGTGTTATCACTGGAACGACTGGCTTTATAGCTGAATCAGCCATTCCAGTGGCACTTCCTCATAAACAATCACCCCCTCATCCACAAATGTAAATTCAATAAGCGATATTTTGATACAATTTTTTTTTCCAACTCAAATCTGACCACTAGAGGACTAAGCGTTATACATTCAATACACTCAGTAGATAGTACCACATTTAAAAGCACATGTGGCTTCGACAACAATATACAATAAAGTGTAGGTGTTATATGTGGTACGCAGGTTTTAGGAATGCATTAATCGGTGCAGAATATTTTATAAGTAAATCATAACACTTAACTCATAGCAGGCTGATGTAAAAAACTTACATTTTCAAATTAAATTAAAAAATGAACTGGTGTTCATTTTTAAAGAAATCCGGTGGAAGGTGGTGCTGCAACAGCGTCCACCAACCCATATACAATTTAGATCAGTTTCTTTCCTACTGTCACCATACACAAATAGAATGTTGACATCAGAGTGGTAATGGCTAACATGTTCTGCATATCATTATTCATTACTCTGATGATCTGATCATTACTCTGATATGGCCTCATCATAAATCTGCATTTCAGATCGTTATTTCATTGTAATGGGTCTGTAATGGATACTATTGTATGCTTGCCTTGAGACTGGAATGGAGATTAGTTCATATATGAGTGGATTGGATAGGTTATTAAGGCAACAAGTGGTTCCAGTGAAGAACATGTGCTGTTGCGTTGTGTAGTATGAGACCAGTCACACATGGATCTCTTGCTGCCAGCAGCATTTCCTGCATATATGCCTAGTCTCCCAATATAGAACATCGTACCTTTATGATTAGATGTTGGAATCAAGATAGGGGTTCGAGTGCTCATGGCCGTGCGCGCGTCCATGCGTGCGTGGGTGCGTGAATTCATTCGTGTGGGCATCGGTGCATCTGCATGCCTGCGTGCGTGCATGCATTCTTGCATGTGTTTGTACATGCATTCATGTATGCATTCGCGCATGTATTATCGGATGCATGTATTATTGCGTTCATGCGTCCATTAATTCATCAGGTGCGTGTGTATGTGCGTGCGCGTGTTTATAAGCGAGATAGATTTCGGGGCCAAATGATGGCAGGTTCATTAAGATGGATGGTCTAAGGACCATTATTTTAGATACCTACGATCACTTGGCCCAAATAGCCGGTGTCTCAGTCAGTTCTAGACATGTTTGGCAGTGGAATGGTATGGATGTGTGGATAAACTCAAACTTGTATTAAGAGACTAAGTGAAACTGAAGAAAGTGGTTTAGGCAGGTGGCCTCTTAAGAAGAAGAAGATCAAATGTATTGTGTAAAGGTGCACATTCAGACCAGAATGCTTGAAATTAACATAGGTAGAATTGTATCCTTTTAGAACTACCCCCTACTACAATTTCACAATAAAAACAATGTATTCATGCAGACTGAAAACATCATAAGCTAAGATTTATTTCGTGTTACTAAATTGTGGTACATTTTATTTTCAGGCATTCAGCACCTGGTATAGTGCATCATTGGAAAGTATGCTCCTTTAATGGTTGATGCTTTGTGAACATGCGCCCTCAAAGACGGTGGTTTCTTATAGCAAGTAACATGTGGTCTTAGAGCAGTTGTGACTGTGTTAATAGCAGGGTTGACAAAGTTACATGTTTTTTGAAAATAACAAATTGGTTGTAAAAATCTACGGGCTATCCGCTGTGGTAATGTTTTATAGGTCCAAAATGTTGTCGTTATAGACATGTTTGGCTCATATTTCACTTCAAATTAAATAGAAAACATGTTTCACAGAAAAAACCCTTTTATAAAAAGTTATTTTTTAAATAATTTATTTTAAAGCCCTGCTTGTATATGCATGTATATAACACCAACATGCAGCAGCAGAACCATAATGTGCATGAGCATATGAATTAGTTACATACAAATTAAAGTATGTAGATAACCAGGACAAATTTTGAATCAGGTCAATCACTACTTTCTGTATACATCGTGATGTATATTCATTTTATAGTTTAATGGGCATTACATTTGTACTGTGCCGAGATTAGTTGATTTTACATACCAACCCTGGTCTATTAATGGCCATTAAACTTATGACTGTTATTTATCTTGGAAAAAACGTATTTTCATGGTCATTAAATCGGCCAGCATAGACAAGTCTTCTGCCAAGTGTGTAGTTAATAGTTATTAAGTCTGAACAATGCCCATTAAATGCATGATCTACATTAAATGTGTTGTAGAATTATTTTTAATGGCCATTAATGATAGCACTCATGGGCATGACAAAAATTACTGACATTTACTGGTGTGTATTAATGGTATTTTAATCATATATAATGGTATAACTATAGCAATTTCGACATGTAATGCAACTTTTAATGGGATAACGAACGGCGATAACAATTTACTGAAATGCGATTTAATGGGTGGTTTTAGTGGAGTCACGTGATGTTAATTGGAATTTAATGGGAATTTGATGCTTTTTTAATGTAGTTAGCATCCAGTAGTGCCTGATGCTGTATAACTGTAACAGCTGGGCAGCTCCAAAGGGAGCTTACTGTCCACTGATGCACTATACCAGATGGGAAATACGTCGCCGTTGTCTGTAAAGGCCACCCAGTGAAGATAGTCCATGTTTGGCCATGTGCTAAGGATGTCAGACGAGACAGCAGCACAGAGCGCATTGAAATTCTTCCTGCCCGGAGCCAGCAAATGCAAAGCCAGGAAAGGACGTCGTTGCAAAAGGCTGATAATCGTGCTACGAAGTGACCTCAGGAAAGCAGGACTCGGTACACTCAAGCCAAGAATGGACCTGAGGAAGCTAAGGATTTCGGCCGAGGACAAGCCGCAGTGGGCAAAAGCGAAGAAGGGCTGATTGCAGTTGCATGACTTTTCTACTACTAGAGCCACAGAATACAGTAATCATCATCATCATCATCAAACCTTGACAAAAATACGTTATACGCCATAGAACAGCACACGTGTACTGTACGCCATGGTGTGCGTCGGTGGCACTCGAGATTGGTGTAGAAATAGTAGTGATGTCAGGCGAACCATGTTCTGATTAGTTAATATAAAATACTAACCAAAGAAAATAGTAAGTGCAGTTATTAACTAGGCTTACATTGACAAAATGGAATGGACGACACGTCTTTGTCTACATGTTTAATGTGTTATCCTAGTACCGAATCGCCGCGTTTTCAACTGACATAGAATCCTCCTTCCTCTTGTTGAATAAACATAGCATAATATAAACAAGCGCTGCGTAAGTGCAAGGTGTATCCGAACTGTACAAACAACGCCTCTGATAATGTGAGATTGGCCCAGTATTAGCCTATTAGTACCCCGGTAACCTGCGCCATCAGGATGCTTGCGGGGAAATGCCATCTTATTTCCCAATCGCAACAACGTAACTATCCATGATACACTTCTCAGATTACAAGCTATCACGAGCATCGGTATATATTGTAGTACACCCATCGTGTATTCATCGATAAGTCCTAGTATGTTATTACACTGTAATGCCCCTGGTTTTGCATATGTCTACGTGGGCTGCACCCTCAGGTTTCTCTTGTGCGAGATGATATATGTCAGTATGTTGACCACACTCCTGATATGGGTGTGTTTGTGGCATAGCAAGAAGTACACACGCCATATATCCCAATCGAACAGCAATGTGTCGCGTATCTTGGTTGTGTGAAAATGATGTCTGCAAATATCTGAAAGTAGTTAAGCTCATAATACAGAGTAGATCATAATAAGATCCTTCCTGTATGAGAGCATATCCTTAATTGGCGTGAATTGATTGATGGGGCCTATTCAGAAGAGTATCTAGATTTGCATATGTAAATCATGTGTACATGGCATGAACTAACATGACCATGGTTAAGTAAGCTGACAGCAAGTACTCAATTAGATATCGATGCGTTCTGATTTCACCTCCGTCTGTCTGTCTGAATGTTAAAGTAGAGAGGGGATTTGCTGTTTATCTTGACTTGCAGCTGGGTTTTAGAGGAACTGTTAAATATGATACAATGGGCGTTTATTGACAGACACAAATGGTATATGTGCAAGAAAATGTTACTTGACATGCCAGTGATGCATGGAACGTTATCATAAATCGTATTTCCTTCCAAACATACTGTGCTACATCGTGCAATGAGTCTTGAAATGCAGGGAAGTGTGCACACCTTGGGACATAAACTGTTCATCATAGAATAGAACTAGCAATCCGATATCGATTGGAGACATGACATATGTATACCTACATCTAACTACTAATGTTACACTCAGCATTGTTTCGGATCGTGTGACGTGCATACTGATTTGTATTAGACCACTAACTGTTTTCTACATTCTGATTTTTATATCATATATCTATTCATCACAACCAGTAGAGTCTAGCACGGATTGGTGAAAACAACATGAATGTGCATTGCTTTCGAGAACCACTCCACCATTTTAGATCATTGGGATAATAAAAGAAGATGTATGCTGGGTCTAAGTAATGTATGTCGTGTTATAGTAAAGTGCTATGTATCTGATAATAAGAGGACTATGTGACAACGCTTGCTACATGAACATGTTTAATGCCGCATGTTTCAAATCAATGCTCTCTTGACCAAGCCGGTAAAAAACGACATCGACAATGCTCGTGACCTATAAATGGGCACTGACTATGCAAATTCTTGATTCTCCTGACCAGTATACCGTTAATGGTCAACTCACCCAAGCAAGGAAACTGTAGTAGTAAAAACGGTATTCGTGTGCTAAATAACAGAAAGCTGCCTATTTAATTCACCACTGGAATCACTTGTTTCATAACGAAGCCAGTCATTCCCAGATACTTTAATAAAATATACTTGTTTTGACCTGGCAACTACCAGAATCATACATTTATGTTTATTAGCAATTTTGAACATTAAATGGTTTAATAAGTGATGGACTTTTTATATGAGGCGAGCAGAGGCTGCGAGCAAGTTAAGACACTGCATGCATAAGAACAGACGAGCATCAGGCAATGGATACATACATGTTAGCCACATTTTAGCCATGCCACGCTCATTTCTAAATAAGCCCCATCCACTTTATTTGCAAGTTTGAATAGATGTTAGCATTTTGAACCCTGAATTTCCCGACTATTAAATTCAAGAAAACGATACATGGGAACTTCTTTATATTTTAAACTGATTTGACTGGCACCACCTCTCAGTTAAATTGGTTTCAACATATTCAACATAATGGTCATTTAATAGTATACTTATCAAAATGATATATTTCTTGCTTTTGTTCTCGAACAATAACACCATTACTGACAGACCCACATCATGTTATTTCTGACGTCGTGTGACATGTGTAGCTCGCTGGCTTGCGTCGGGTCGTTCCATGATGTTCGCCGCGCCACACGTGCACGACGAACGCGGATGATGGCCAGCTCTCGGTCTCGGGGTAACTGATTCCGAGCGACGCTGACCTGCGGGGAGCAAAGACCGGCTCCTAAGGTCGGTGGAACTCAATTGTTCCGGTGGGGCCATGCGACCATTGCCGATAAGATTAAATTGTACAGTATCTGCCCATGAGTTTGTGTCACCGGCATGCCTGTTCATTGCGATTTTGAGATCTATGAACTTACACTATTTAGATGGTGACCTAAAATAATTAAAGAGTAACTAACATACATCTCTTATACAATTGTTGAATTATAATATTATAAGAATAATACATAGCATAAAACAGCTATATGAACCTTTAAATGTGGAGTCACTGGAGGTACCACACAGACACGCAGGTCCGCAAAGGTACCCCTACAAAGCAGGCTCCCGCATGCGATATCACTAATTAACTTAATATAAGTTATTATACCTCTAAGCTGATAGAAGGAAGAGAAATAAACTCTTGAGTGGCGAGATGCTGTGTGCCTCACGCGGGCATTACTCCCAGTGCTGTATTCTTGGGTGAGGAGTAGTAGCCTCGCGCAGGCCACCGTCACTGGATCCTTGCGAAAGGTAAGTGCCTCGCGCGGGCCTCCGTTGAAGGAAAATGCTGCCACCGCAGAAGCGGAGGGACAGAGATGGCCACAAAAACGGCCATCCTGTGTTCAACCAAAAAGTGCTGCAAGAAAAGACCATCCTAGTGAAACTATAACTAAAAATGTTGAGTGCTGTAATTCCAAGAATACTGAATTAGTATGTCGCGCTTTTATTTATGCGTGCCTTCTTCTACGCCTAACCTACCACTTAGGTTTGAAAAAACAAGAGCTAGTTTAGGCCGCAAATGGCGGATACCCTACCTACATTTAGATACTGCTGTCGGTGAGAGCAGCTACCCCACGGCATCCGTGCTCAAGACAGCATGCGTACATGTCACTTTGCAAGATATCCGAGCCTGACGCGAGCCCAGACATCTGGTCCGTGACCACATAACACATCACAGGACGATGGCTACCTTTTCACGCAAGCAGATTTATTCCAACTGGACTGTCATTACGGTGAGGATTAGAGAGACGGATATCCACCGTAAGTGCCCTTCCCGCAAGGGCGTGGCATATTCCATCATCTTGCCCAGACAGTTGTACAAAATTCGGTGGGGATACAGATCTCGTCCGTCACGAATCTTATGGAGCTAAGTTATTGACCTAACATTAGGTTTATATCCAAGTTGCATAAATATGCACTGCGGTGCGGCAAATATATCCTACGAAAGATAAAGAGAAATAATAATAATAATAACAATGTTTTCCCAGTGCTTCCTACATTGGCAAGGGTAACTAACTAACAAGTATCCTAAGATACAGGGGCGGTGTATGTGACACCGTACTTTGGCCATCACCGCTCGGAAACCTACTATAGTTTCCCAGAGTCGGATCCGCCCATGGTGCGGATAGGGGCATCCACACAATGAAGAAGCCATAAGGCTTAGTGGAACATGAAGAGAGACAATAACTTTATAAATATCAGGCCCTATAGGTAAATTGGCCGATTTTACACAACCTTGCCGGGGTGCGGGGCTAGACTACCGCAACTACCGGAAAAGAGGCGGACACTATATGTCTCATACGGAAGAAATCGTCTCCAATCGCATTACACGTATGCTATCGAGCTGAATAGTCAGGTTTAGTCGGTAGCATGCCGGGCTAAACAGAGTGAATCGCACCGACAGCGACCTCAGTGAAATAGTGTCGGTGGTGGGAAAACGTGATGCATATATACTGTTGCTGTATAGTATCTCCTAAGTGCACTGCGGTGCTCGGGTTTTCTATAAATAAAACACCATATCAACTGATGGCTACTTGCCGTATACTAAACTAACCAAGTACAGAACGATAATAGTGCATAACCCGATTAGAACAGTAATAATACACCTTGATAGACCTAATACTGTGCGGTTAGTGAAACACATTACAGTGAAACAAGGATAACATGAACAGTAAGAAAGAAATTATAACTAGCGGTCCTGAGACCGGGACGGTACCTGTTAGTCATCGGTACCGTTTACAGAGGAATACACGGTAATTAAGGTATAATTAAATGAATATCTTAAGAATTAATTAAAGACGGTGTAATTAAATATATCATGTATAGTTACTTGAATACCCAGTAGCCGTTCCTAATTGCGGTTGCTATGTTACTGAAATTGATACGTCACTATGCTCGTGACGTGAGTTGACACGTTCTCTGTAGACTGGATCAGTTCCCGCATGTAGATGCTCCGCAGGATACGGTCTCTGTAATACTGGTCCAGAACGGAAGCGGTACAAACTCAGAACAGTGAAACACAGCATATGAATAGTCTACTGATTATCCAGTAAGTTATACACGATGCGGTGTGACTAAACTGTCCGTTAATAATAACGGTAACTAGTATAGTTAAAATAACCCATTGAGAGGGAGGGTTATTGTTACAGTTGTAATTAAAGCGTACTATTTAAGATTAACGGTGCCCGGTGTGTCAATTAGCTCTTAAGGCACACCGAGCAACGTTTGCTTGGTTGCGGTCAAAACGTTGAATCATCACATACGACATGCAGTATGGCGGTTGAAGGTCCAGCTTTCAGCGTGGCTGGCAGTTCTGGTGAGTTATCCACCGAGGAGAATTGCTGGCTCTACGTTATGCAGAATTACATATCGGGACCGTAAGGGTCCACCGTAGTATTAGTTCCTATACAGTTAGTAATTAAAATAGGAGCAATGTAACACTATGAAGATGTTGTCCACAGTGTGGTGGCCCGATTTATCTTGCGGTCTAAGCGGTACTGGTAGTTGAAGGTGTGCCGAGATGATGTTGGAAAAAGTCTTCGGCACTCCAGTTGTTCAGTCAGGTTTCCGTGCTTGGAAAGCTCCGGACTGGTCGGCCCGACGACGCTCTCGATCCTCATAAATCATCCCCTTTTATACCCATTCTGACGTCGTAAATGGCTGCCTCAACCAATCAGAATTTGGCGAACCAGCCAATCAAGGTGCTGTAATCCTGTGACGTATACACAATTATCTAAATATCGTGATAGATATATATGTGAAGATGACGTAGTGAGTCACGTGTTACACAAGTCACTGATTATTTAGCTATATATATATATATATATATATATATATATATATATATATATATATATATATATATATATATATATATATATAGATATATATATATATATATATATATATATATATATATATATATATATATATATATATATATATATATATATATACATATCTTGGACGTGCTGCACGTGCTGTTTCAATGCAGCGGTTAGCGCGCGCATGCGCGCTACGCGTCTTAACGAACTTAGTCGTTATGACAACGAAGTCTCTCGCATAGGCCCATACATACGTATGGCTCTACCCAGGGGGGCGCGTGCATGGAACGAATCCAGGACGGGCGGCGCGTACCCAGCTTAGCTGGTACGGCCCGCATCCGACAGGTCGATCCGATCTACACATGCACCATATGTTGCCTATAACGCGAAATACTTGAGTGAAAAAGATGATATCCCTACATTCCATAACTCATTTGCAAACATCATTCAAGTGTATGTCTGCTGCTATGGCTAATGCGTGTATGCAAAGCATCATATTAACGCATTTAAATGGCACATATCTGGAATAAAAAGCCCCAGATGAGCCAGTATAATCATTCCAGATATGTTCAGAACATCAATAAACAGAAGGCGCATTTATGAGAGAGGATTATTTTGTGCAAATATGCCATTAGCTAAAGCGCTATTTTTTGGCGAAGCAAGCAAATAAATAAACGATTCATAAAATATAACAAATAGATTATTGAAGGCATCTGTCTGCCAAGCCAGGTGCACATTATTATATGCAATATGCACAATTACATTAGCATTGGATGACGATGTCCTGGGAAGTATGGCATGTGATTGCATATTGGTAGATTTAAGATTGCAACTCACACAATGCGACAGAGAAAAAAAATATGATTGCAAAAGGTAGGACAGTATATATTTTTTAAACTGCGCTATCTCTCGACAAGATAAACATTATAGCAAAATCTACTTATATCCCTGATATTTAACTACATAATCCAGTTTCTCAGTCAACGTGACGTGTAGGCTGGTGTCATAATCAATTACGCCATGAATTACTCGATTTAGTTCGTATTAAGTGCTTACTATTCCGCGAGGCTGTACGATATGTACGTCTTTACC
The DNA here is from genome assembly GCA_034401795.1 of Chaetoderma sp. LZ-2023a. Lineage (NCBI taxonomy): Eukaryota > Metazoa > Mollusca > Caudofoveata > Chaetodermatida > Chaetodermatidae > Chaetoderma > Chaetoderma sp. LZ-2023a. Next base: position 45,148,116 of record CM067368.1, on the reverse strand, counting down.
ATTTAATAAGTATGCTGTTGACAATTTAGAAAGTAATTGGCCTGAACTATGGCATCAACAGCACCCAGGCAAATTAGTTTCAAACTATTCAACAGCTTACATGTATAGTTATCTGGAAACTTAGATTCAGAGAGGACAGGGATCGATCGATCCCAGCATGGGAAAAGCGTGGGTGGGGCTTAGGTAAGATTGACTGAGAATTACCTAAAATTGAATCATCTATTACTATCGACAAAAGATAATGGATTTTCGAGTTTTAGCCATGCCATGGCCATCACTAGCTAAGCTCCACCCACACAACTCTCTAGTTGGGATCGATCGATTTCTGAACTTCCTGACGATCAATTTCCTGAAAGCTATGCAGTTAAGCTGTAGACTATTTTGAAACTAATCTGATTGTGTGCAGCTGGTGCTGCCTATGGCAACAACGGCGTTCCGTCAACTTAGTTTAAAAATATTCAACAGACTCTTTATTAAATAGCAATTACACACAATTCGTACAACGTGTTGCCCTATTATGTGTTTAAGATGGACTATATAGAATCGTCCAGGAGGTCGGGACTATGACGTCATCGTACACGTCACGCAGCAACTGTGTATGACTTCATTTGATGGATGGGTAAACCTTGAAAGGTATATTGTCTCTTTCTAGATTGTGATTATACGTCATCATGATACCGTCATCATTGCCCTTAACATGTTAGCATGATCTTTTAAAATGGTCTGGTATTGTGTATTGCGTATTGCCTTTTAAACTCATGCTCTGTGATATTGGCACTGAAGTTGCCTGTTTCGGTCAGTACCGTAGTGGCATGATGGATCACCATTCACAATCCGCCAGCTATGCGGATTGCTACACCTATATGTCTACAACAGGGATGGCTACTGATTACCAGTAAGTTGATAATATCAGGTCCATAACTATGATATACTGCAACAGGTGTTTAAGTGCATTCAGATATGGGGTACAATCCAGAAAGCTGAACACATACACGAAAACAAAATGGAAAACCCAAATACGTTTATGTGCTATGCTTTTTATTTGTTTCATTTTGCAGAACAAATAAAGGTTTGCCGTGTCATGAATTATACCTGTCTTTAGCGACTGGAGCAATGGCATCCACACGTAAATAAAAGCTAACACCGAATTGTGCGGTCGATGATGCGTTATCACAAATCCACTCATGCACCGGTTTGATATATGTGTGTGTGCGTGCGTGCGTGCGTGCGTGCGTGCGTGCGTGCGCGCACGCGTGCGTGCGTGCGTGCGTGCGTGCGTGCGTGCGTGCGTGCGTGCGTGCGTGCGTGCGTGCGTGCGTGCGTGCGTGCGTGCGTGCGTGCGTGCGTGCGTGCGTGCGTGCGTGCGTGCGTGCGTGCGTGCGTGCGTGTATGTGTGTGTGTACGTGCGTGCGTGCGTGCGTGCGTGCGTGCGTGCGTGCGTGCGTGCGTGCGTGCGTGCGTGCGTGCGTGTGTGTGTGTATGGTGGGTGGGTGGGGTGAGGGGGCGCGTGCGTGCGTGCGTGCGTGCGTGCGTGCCTGCCTGCGTGCGTGCGTGCGTGCGTGCCTGCCTGCCTGCCTGCCTGCCTGCCTGCGTGCGTGCGTGCGTGCGTGCGTGCGTGCGTGCGTGCGTGCGTGCGTGCGTGCGTGCGTGCGTGCGTGCGTGCGTGCGTGCGTGCGTGCGTGCGTGTAGAGCCAAATGTAAATATCCTATCGAACGTTGCAAGCATATGAGTAAATCAGTTACCTAGTTTGATTTGATTCTGTCCAATGCACCCTTCCAGAGTAATGACGTCATATGACGTCATACTCATCTTAGCGGCGTGCATGGTGACGTCATAATCATTACACCATAAATGATTATATATTCATTCAACTCGTGCCACTATTTACATAACTACTGATCTGCTAAACAAGATAATAGTATATGTATATTTGAGAGTGTAGTGCTGCTGTGTAAATGCCACATTAACGCAGACGTTGTGAATAACATGTACTACTAAATAGACCTTTCCACTCGATACGTCGACAATATGACGTCATAATTAACTACATGGCGTGGATAATGACATCATAATCAATGCCGTTATGAATGACGTAGATATCTACGCCAAGAACGCATAACTGAAGATGGACTGTGCGTTGCTGTACGAACTGTATGTCTTTATTGTTTAATAAATATTTTGTTGAATATTTTGAAATCAATTTGACTGGACGCTGTTGCTGCCTCAAGAGCAAGGAGTTGGTGGAGCCTAGCTAGAGGTGGGCGGGTCTTAGGAAAAACTATTCTTCTTCAGAGCACCAAGTTCCCGTAGACATGTGCACGTGAAGGAAAAGTGTGTACCAACATTGCTGTTAAACCGTGCACAATTGTCACTGAAAAATACTGCGATGCATTTATTTCAACAGCAATGTTTCGTAAATGGTTTTGGAGCTTGCGATGTTTACCAAGTATATTCTGCATAATATTGCGCACCACAGTACATTTCTCGGAAATATCTACCAAGTTCATGAACTCATAGAAGTAGTGCCCCATTAAATCAACGAAGTGTACATTTCCCACCAGATTACCTATTCGATAAGAAATAAGATATCTCTGACATATGCCTTCGTGGAACGTACAGACAGATCTTCCTCAATGTTTACTACCATGACCACACTCTGCAAGTAATCGATTAGTTCGCGCTATCTGCATGTGATCATCAGATGTTAGCATAGTTTATCAAGTCAGTATATCGGCCTAGGTGGTCTGTATTAGTCATAGGACAAAACACATGAGCATACACAAATTTATATTATTACACTCTGTAGCCTTAATCATGAACGGGAAGCACACAGATAGTATATATATATGTGTGTGTGTGTGTGTGTGTGTGTATATATATATATATATATATATATATATATATATATATATATATATATATATATATATATATATATATATATATATATATATATATATATATATATATATATATATATATATATATATATATATATATATATATATATATATATATATATATATATATATATATATATATATATATATATATATATATATATATCGAAACAACGCCAGCACCTCTATTTACGAGGTTATTATGTTAACAAATATCTGAATCACTGACAGCAATCATTTCTGTAATATTCTGCAAACGGTGTTAAGAGACTAGTATATTTTGATTTCATAATATATTGCTACAACCAAGAGTTATATAGATGTTTCTTAGTGATACAATGTATCACTCAAGTATCTGATGTCATAATCAGATTACGTCATGTGTTAGCGGAAGTCACAATTAAATGGCGTACGCCCTGAACGAAATAGACAAGTGTTAGCGACTAAATCTCTGAATTATATGCCATTGATTAATTTCAAATTTAATTGCGAATAGTTTGAATATTTTGAAGGTAACTGTTGCTAATGTAATTGGCAATTTGCAGCGCCGAGTCAGATTAGTTTCAAGATATTCAACTGCGTACATGCTGCTTCAAATTGAGATGCCGAACATTCATAGATCAAAGTGTTAATATCTTTGCATAGACCCTTTAATGTGGGCGGAGCTTAGCTAGATATGAGTGGAATAGCTAGAAGCGAATCCTTATATTGAGCCAATTCTCGTTCCAAGCACATGTTGGTACAGCACGCTGGTATCTACGTAATACACGCGATGGTTTGCCAACCTGTACTAACGAGCCATCATATCCCAGTATGCTAGTGTATGTTTGTATAAATAAACAGCTTACTAAGTATGCATATACAGTTAATCTAGTCTACATTGGTAACTCCTGTACACAGGTTTTCCTTTTTCTACTAGCGTAATCTATCATCTTTACTAGCATACTATATATCAGTTTAATGAAGAATTCATACCCCTTTCATTCATGTAACAACAGTTGGGTTGCTAGCAGTATACACGTCCTTAAAGTTGTAACTTTGCCCCGGGATGGCCGGCAAAACTCGCGCTTTGTTCGTGGTGGGGACAATCGATCCCTGCACTCTCTGAGTCTCAATCCCCAGAACACAGCCCAGCCAAATTTGTTTGAAAATAGTCAACAGAATACTGAAAGAGAGTAAAGACAATCAATTCATACAACGTACCGGATTATTAAGCGTTCAAGACGGCCTAAATAGAGCCATTCATGACATAAGTAAGGATGACGTCATTATGCATGTGACGTAGTCAATTGTGATGTCATAGGATTGACTGAGAAACTGGAGTTATCAATTAAACATCTAGTTTGGTAGAAAGCAGCGATAACTGGATTCGGCAAATCTAAGTCGGAGGTGAAGAGTTAATCAAATTGGCAGGCGAATGTTGTTTAGCTAAACATTGTGGACTTGTGTTAGATTATGCAAATCATTCCCCATTGTTCACAATCTACGTAGCAATTATTGGTGAATAGATTCTCCATCAGCAGAGTTGGTTTAATTTGAGCAATATTTCTAGCCCAATCCATTCATGTGCGGCAAACGCTGTTTCAGTCAGTATTTGTATTCTAAATATGGCACAATTATATTTACATATGAATATATAGTGAAGCTTAGCAAATGGCACGTTAGCACAGAATTTCGAATACCAGGAGCCAGTTACTTCCTCAACCAACAAGTAACTTTAGTTAGATATCTACGGAGAAGAAACTGCTACGAATAGCATGTAGCAACACCATTGCACTAGCATGCACATTTGTCTTTAAACGTGTATCTGAACACGTTGAATTCAATAGCAATGTTTCGTAAATATCTCTCTGGTAGAGCGAGTTTTTTTTTATTCCCATGTATACATTTGCATGGCCCAGTATGTTTTCATGGACTCGCTTCATAGTTCAAGCACTCATTGACGGATTGCCCTATTCAGTCATTCAAGTGTGCATCTCAATCTGCATTATCTATGCGATACTAACTGAAGATATCGCTACAATTTGCATTTGTGAAATGGCCAGACAAACATATTTCTATCCTTTCAGACATGGCCAATTATGTATCTGTAGAGGTAACTGCTTAATGTGTTCTACGCATGTGCTATTGCCGTTTTTTACCACAACCGATTATATCTACCTAAATATGTTGTATTGTTCAGTGATATAATATAAGAATACATACAGGGAATTAATATGCTTACACGCTACCACCCATGTCATCCATGAACTGGAAACGCATATGTTACGTGCATATACTGCCTGTAAACATACATAATCAGTGGCATATGGCGTATTCGCTGTGAAGCACATGCCTATACTACAATACATAACCAAAAGTGTGATCGATGCGTCCAATCAATATAGGAATCCAGTTGTGCTATGCCCCGCCCTTCTCTATTTAAGCTCTACCCACCCTTCGCCCGTGTTAGGATCAATCGATCCCTGCACTCTCTGAATCCCAGAAAACTGTATAGGTTAGCTATTGCATATTTTGAAACTAAATTGTTTCAAAGTATTCGGTAGAATGAGTATTACATGGTAAATACGTTTAGGACGGACTAAATCGAGTCGGGAATGCTGCAATTGGTTATGACGCCATCCTGCCCATTGTGTACTTGAGTATGACGTCACATGATGTGTGGATAAACGGGAAAGGTCCATTAGCTGACTTTAACTGAACGTTGAGTTTGCATGTCCGAATTCCGAAAATTATGTCCATGTTTTAACCAAGTTGACTTCTGCCTATGACATGGCCCGCCGAAAACGTGTTCACAGCGTTAAGTATTATGTAGGGTAACAACGCAATGTACCCACATTCGTTTCTATGCCATATGCACTAATACGCAGGGTGGTAGGCGTATAGTTGTTTCTTATTCAAGCAGTGTTAAATGAGTTAGTCACAAGGGACATCTCACATCCATATAAATCACTGAGCGAATTTATTTATGTAGCATTCCTAAAAGGTATCTCATCTTATATTTCACAAGCTAGTGTATCTGGCAAGCCTGCTGTGGATGTTATCTGCGATGCCTGTGCAAATCCGTTAAACAGAATGCAAGCTATGTAAAAACAAATGTGGCCCTACACAGTCATTGAATATGGTAACATTCGGACAATACGTAATGTGAATTGTTCATTGGATCACCACTTTAGGAGCACACGTTGTAAAGACGTTGCTTAAGCCATGCACGAATACGATATATCACCACCTGGCTTATAAAAGTTACTTATTATTAACCATATACATTTGAAATAATATATAAATACAATACGTCATTCTAGATGGCACGTACGTTGATTATGACGTCATAAGACTGTGGGATAAAATGAAAAGGTACATTGCATGCTTGAGCTGTTCATTTGCAGAGTGGGGCTTTCTCTGACTGAAAACGTAGCATATACCCTGGACCATATTTGGCAAATACTGAAACCTCAGTGTAACCGTATTTGTATTGTTAATCGTAGAATTGATTCAAATGATTGCAAAATATGGATATCTATAACACAAGTAAAATATTCAGATAATTACATTTTATTGCGTAATAACTAGAGGATCTGAGACGAGTCAGTATATTTCATTCGCTACGAACATTACCAATTTTCAAATGATCTCCTAATAAACGCGTGTGATCAATTTGGAATGGAATGACAATCAGATTTAGATTCTATTTATCACAAAATTTCCTATCTCGGATGTTCCATTGATTCCTGTAATTGCATTAAAATTGTGCATTCATCCTGTGCATCTCTGTAAGGCTTCACTTCTATGTACTCTGTGCAGTGTGTGCTATACTATAGTGACACACCTAACGTTGTATAATTTAAAAAAAAAATATTGGTAATAGGGCTTTCCATGGTATCCATCTGTCAGCTGACACCGTTATCAGTAAAGCGGCCCCTAGGATGACGTTATAATAATTACGTCATAAATAATGATATGTGTCCCGTGTGTAACTCTTCTTTGTCCGACGCGTTGTACGAATTGTTCCTCTTTACTATTAAATACACATTGTCGAATATGTTGAAACTAATATGCCTGGGTGACAGTGCTGTCATACCCAACAACAGCGCCCCGCCAAATTAATTTTAAAATATTCAACAGCTTATCCGTATACTTTTCTGGAAATTGATAGCTCGGATGTTAAGAAATCGATCGATATCAAAACGGACTTGGCGTAGGCGTAGGCGAAGCTTAGATTGAGATGGGCGGGACATAACTTAAAGTGGGCAGGACCAATCTGTGTAATCAATTGAATATTCTGAGTGTTTCATTGCTATTTAAGATCATATTTCACGACACGCGATATTGTAAATCACAAGAGAGGTGCACACATCATCGGTGGTAGGTAACGTAATGTACCTTTCCAGTTTTAGCTATGATCCGCCCATCACAAGATGAACTCCACCCACTCTTCGCCATGTTTGGATTGCTAGTCCCCGAACGCCCTGATTATCTATTTCCTGAAAACTATAATTTACGTTGTTGAATATTTTGCGACTAATTTGATTGGGTGTTGTTGCCCATTGCAGCAACAGCGCCCAGTCAAATTAGATTCAAACTACTCAACACGATATTTATTAAATAGTAGAGACATACAATTCGTACAACACCGGATAGTCCGCCATCAACTATACGTTCGTGACGTACTTATCTACGCCATTCATTACTTCATTATGCCGTCATTGATGGTGATGTCATTATCTACGTCGCATTGTTGATTATGACGGCATATGCTGGATGGACACAATGGAAAGGTGAATTAGTAAGTAGGTCAATATTCAGACACCATACTGTGATGTGCAAGTGTTAATACATTAGTGTCCACAGTTCAATTGAGGAATCTAGTTTTAGCTGTGCCCCGCCCATCTGTAGGTATACTGCACCCACACTTCACGCGTGTTGTGCTCTATCGATCGATCGCTGAATTCCCTGACCTTCAATTTCCAGAAGACTATAATACAAGTAAGCTGTTGGATATTTGAAACTAATTTGGCGTGGTGCAGTTGCGGCCTATGACAGTAACGGCGCCCAGTCAAATTAGTTTCAAAATATTTAGCAGCATGTTTAATACACAGTAAAGACAGACACTCCGTACAACAGCGCTTTAGTCCGCTATCAGGTATGCGTTCTTGACGAACTTATCTACGTCATTCACGACATAATTGCTTATGATGTCATCATGTAGGTCACATATTTGATTATGACGTCATATGATTGATGCATAAACTGGAAGGTTCCATTCCGAAATCAGTTGAAATGGTTAAAAAAGTAAAACATACTGCTGACTAGTTTGTGCATAGTCGACCTTTCCAGTTTAGCTATGCTTCGCCCATCTGTATCAAAGCTCTAACCAGACTTCGCCGTGTTGGGATTGATCGATCCTCGAATGTCCTAACTGTCAATTTGCTGAAAACTATATAGTAAATCTGTTGAATATTTTATAACTAATTTGACTGGGTGCTGTTGCTGCCTATGGTAGCAAATGAGTTCAGTCAAATGGGTTTCAAACTATTCAACATACTATTCATTAAGTAGTAATGTCATTCAATTCGTACACCAACGCATAGTCCGTTTTCAAATATTCGCCCATGACATACTTATCTACGCCATTCATGACGCCATTCATTATGATGTCAATCTACATGCCCCGTAGTTGATTATGACTTCATGTGATATGTGGATTCTCTGGAAAAGTGAATTGGAATGGAAGACGTTGCTTCTTAAGGCAGCAATGTCTTCTAACACAATCGTATTCAAAATATTGAACAATACATCTCTTGCAGCGGGTTCAAAGTTGTACTAACTGAGATGTTCTAGTTGTTGGAAACATTTGATCTTATTTAGGCGTAGTGTACGTCACTTCAGCACGCATTTCTTACACAACTGTGATATAAAATAAGATGTGATTATTTAATTAGTGCCATGCAATGAATTATATCGTACCTACTTGCGTGGTACATAGGGCCGATATCACAAGGCTAACATACCCTATGTATGAAATAGATACACATATAATAGTCAAATCATTCAAGCTATGCAACTCTCCAAGCAAACTCGATTTTCTCTATCTTGAAATCATATCAAGAACGAACGCATGTTCATGATGCCAGGAGGTAAACTAGTTAGCCAAGTATTCTCAATTTCTCGCTTTCCGTTATTGGAATCGACCCCTCGAAAAAGGATGGGTTTGGACTGTGCCCACTTGTCTATTTGAGGAAGAAAGCCAAGCAAAACAGTCAAAGCGAGCTGCCTGCATTGTCTACACAAGTAATCAACATAGTATTGGAACCATTGCTCTTTTAAACCCCTGTATTACGCTATCAGCTTGCTTTCATGTTATCATGCTTATTAGCTGGTGATTTTGAAATCGGTGTTGCCATAAGTGTTTAGCTTTCGAGATTACGCTTATGCTTACGTGCAATGTCTCATGTTCCTCTTGGCGGTGATAGACGATGGAGGAATCCAGTTTAGCAAGTAATCATATAACGGTATATTTCTGCCAATTATGGTTGTGACGTCAGCCTACATATGACAAATGATATAATTGAGTATGCCGTCATATGACCGATCAACTGAATGGATTCATCAATATGCCTTTCCAGTTTATCTATCAATCATGTGGCGGCATAATCAGCAACGTCACACATAGGCTGACGCCATAATCAGTTACGTCACGAATGACTCGATTTAGTCCGTTTTAAACGCTTAATAGTCCACCAGGTTGTACGAATTGGAATTGTATGTCTTTGCTATTTAACAGACATTCACACAGTCAAATTAGTTTCAAAATATTCAACAGCAACCATGTGCAGTTGTATGGACATTGAGACTCAGAGAGGGCATGCTTCGATCGCTCCCAGCACGGGCGAAGAGTAGGTGAAGCTTATGTAGAGATGGGTGGGGCATAGATAAAAGTGGATTCCTCCATTATTAATCTGTATATGAATCTGTAATGTATGTGATATACCAGATGGCTAGTTATACCGGCGAGTTAGAATTCTGTGTTCAGTTTCGATATCCAAACATAATTCTGACTAAGGTGGCTGATTAGGGAAACCAATGCGATGTTGGTTTTTTTTTTTAATGGAATACGTGATCACGTAATACTGATCACGCTAGCACGCAATGATTATCACGTGAACACGCAATAATTAGCACGTGAACGCGTAATACGTACCACGTGAGCACGCACTAATTACCACGTGAGCAAGCAATAATTATCTTGCCGATTGAAGTAGTCTTTTAATCGAGGCAATGTAATAATCTGATCTATCACTCAATAATGTGACGTCAGAATCGAACTAAGTAATGTTTTAGTGCCCGGGGCTTGGCTGGTGCTATGTGCGGACATACTGCTATAAATGGATCACACTTCAAGTCGAGTACAGTGCCAAGCTGGAAACTGCTCACGCAGTAGGTAAGCATATCACTGCATACCAGATCATGAGTGTTCAGCGCGGACCGACTCGCCTATGGAAACATATATCGCATTGGATCTCGATTGCGTATCTGACACTGGCCTTACCATGTGCAGATATATTGATCAACGGACATCTTTGGAAGCCCACCACTGATTATTCTGAAAAAACGGTGATATAGTGCTCAAACTTATTTTACACAGAAGGTGATACTGCATTGATTGACCTGCTGCCTATTTTAAGAGCAATTTGATTAAAGGTTGTATCAGTAAAAGTGGCCATTCAAATCGTTCTCAAAATGTGTGCTAGTGACAATTGTATTTTCTGCTGATTATTTCACAAATATTGCAATAACATTTGCGGCTGGTATAGGTAGTAAAATGCTTCAGTCAAATTGTTATAAAAATATCTAGCTTATCACGTTTCGATTCTACAATATAAAATACACAATGAGAATCTTGGAGGGTAAAAGTGCACATTTGACTAGTATTAGTTGTAAGGGCGTGGACCTTTCCAGTTTTTGCTATGCGCTGCCTATCTCTAGCTAAGCTCCACCCTCACATCGCCGTGTTGGGATTGATCGATCCCTGAACTCCCTGACTATCAATATCCATAAAACTGCAGATAAGCTGTTACATATTTTGAAACAAATTTGACTGTTTGCTGCAGCGCAGTCAAATTAGTTCCAACATATTGAACATAATCTTTATTAAATAGTAAAGACATACGATTCGTACAACAACGCATATTCCGTCTTATGCGTGACGCACTTATCTATGCCATTCATGACGGCATAATGAGGTCATTGATAATGGTGGCATTCTACACGTCACGTAATTAATTATGACGTCATATGATGGATGGGTATAGTGGAAAGCTGTATTCTACAATAGAATATCCGCAGTCAGAATATTGGAGACAAAAAGTACACTGACTAGTATGAGTGGTAAGGAATTGGACCTTTCCAAGTTGAGCCTTCGATCACCTGACATCATATGATGCCATAATTAACGAAGGTACGTATATGTGGACGTCAGAATCATGACGTCATGAGTGATTCCAAATAGTCAGTCTTTAACTCTTAATAGCCTGCCTGACACGTTGCACGAACTGTATGGCTGTGCTATTTAATAAACATGCTATTGAATATTTTGAAACTAATCTGACTGGGCGCAGTTTCTGCCATAGGCAGCAACAGCAACAGCACCCAGTCAAATTAGTTTCAAAATATTCAACAGCTTACATGTCTAGTTTTCTGGAAATTAATAGACGGGGATTTTAGAGATCTATTGACCCCAACACGGACGTGGTGTGGGTGGATGTTAGATTGAGATGGGCGGCACATAGTTAGAGGTGGAACGGTCCATTGTGTTTTCCTAAGCAATGCACAACGGCTAGTGTAATAACATCCCAATTAATTGCGGCTACCAAGATCAAACTAAAATGGAAGTTTCGAATAAGGGGATCGTCACTGAAGTTTTCGAAATATAATAAGCGTATTGCTTCAGGATAACATTAACACGGCCGACGATAAGTGGTGTTCTTCTGTTTTTGTATCTAATAGCGTTCTTTTGTTTTAGGCGTGTAGCATTCTTTCTTACATTAACCACGCGTGTGACAACTCAACGGTGTAATGGTAAAATCGGCCTCTGCTTGCAGGTCCGGCCTATTTGAGAGAATACACGGCTGGAATGACGGGTCTGGTAAGAGGACGTGCAATGTTTTGTTAATAAATTAGATCGATCAGTATACCTACCCGAGATATGGGTGTTCATTCAATAGCAGAAGTTAACCTTTTCATGACGAAACCGGTCAACACAGGTCTCTGCAATGGGATTGAACAATGCCTATTTACAGGCCACGAGAAGACAATTTTTTGAAAATGTATTACTGGCATGAGTGCCTCTCTAACCTGGCCAGTTATTCCAATGATAAATAGTCAAATAATAGTCTACTGTTGGCCTACAAATGGGCATTTAAAAAGCACATATGTTGACATTCTTGACCAAATTTAGTTATTAAACGGGTTTAAAAGTACTCGTATATACTTACATCAGACTTTGGCTTAGTAGCCGCCTGATTGCATCTAACATGGTTGATGCAGTGTTTACTACACTATATATTTTCTAAACATTCGTATACATCCTAAGCACACTCAAAGTATATTTGATTGTGGCAGCAACAACTTCCAGGGAAAATAATTTCACAATATGCAATATATAGCTATAAAATGGTCAATGTTGTCTTATGTTAGCATAGCATTATATAAATCACGATTTTAATACAATAGAACGGGATTATGCACAAAATGGAATCCTTGTAATTTGCTTAGGAAAACATAGATGTATCATAATCCTAATGTCAGCTCGTAGATAAGACACGGGGTATACGTATTCGCCCATTGCTTAGACTGTATAGCATAAATAGCATTTCCTATGGGCCGGGATGTCATTTGGTTGGCTTCCAGATTGTCAGGATCCAATATTCCAGGTAATAGTATGGGAAACTATTGGAAATTCACCTTTCCACTATATCCAACCAGCATAATATGACGTCATAATCAGCCAGGTGACGTGTAGGTTGACGCCATGATCATGACGCCCTGAATGATTCCAAATAGTCCGTCTGTAACGCTTAATAGTCGACACGGTGTACGACTTGGATGTCTTTGCTATTTAATAAACACTGTGTTGAATATTTTCAAAACTTATTTGACGGGACGCTGTTGTTGCCATAGGTAGCACCAGCACACAGTCAAATTGGTTTCAAAATATTGCACAGCATGCCTGTATAGTTTTCAGGAAATTGATCGTAAGGCAGCTCAGGAATCGATCGATCCCAACACGAGCGTGGTGTGGGTGGAGCGTAGCTAGTGATGGGTGTGGCATGGCTAAAACTGGAAAGATCCATTACCATTCGTCGATAGGCCATAGGCAGCAACAGCACCCATTTGAAATAGTTTCAAAATATTCAAGCGTTTACCTGTGTAGTTTTCTGAAACTTAATAGGCAATGAGTTCTGTGGTCGATCGGTCGCAACACGAGCGTGATGTGGGTGGAGCGTAGATAGAGATGGGTGAATGGATAAAACCGGAACAGTATGTTATCTACGAATTTGCCAGGAACCTCATACTGCGACGAACACTAGTTGCTCCCACTCACATAAGTTTCATAAATATTCAATACAATATTTAATAAATTTAACATGAGTTTTCGAATTCGGACAGCCAGCTTTAACTTGCTAACATTGCGTGACGGCTGACGAGATGATTATTTATGGAGGCTAATTTCAGGGGTGTACTGTTCGCGTTAGTTTCAAAATCATTAATGCTATTAGCCTCGCAACTTTAGGAAGCAGGACTGGTGATTAGGCTTACCACCTATTGTATCTTGATTCTGTTAATACACCTGAATTATTGTCTTTACATGGAATACAGGCCTAAGTTCTACACAGATGACTTTAAATATATAGGTTACGACGGTGATTTCTTGATATAAATTCGTTCCTACGTACATACCTGTATACATGTACATACTAAATAGCATATTTAAGCTGCACATTTATCCTAGTAGGGGAATGGTCGACGGTTCTATTATATGGACAGAGCTGTAGTTCGCCGCGGTGCATAATACTATTATATACGCAAGTTTTCTGGCTGGTGTAGGGCGTATCCAGAGAGTTAGATGTCGTAGATTGGCAATGCCCCTCTCGCATTCTCTTTAGTACACTCATGCCGTGCCAACGACATATGAGGATTATGCGTGCATTACCAATAGCAATACCATATCATTTTTTTGTATATCTCAAAGGCGGAATTTCAGTTCAGTACTTTATCTTAAGATCCAAAATAGTATGTTTTTGTTACTAATTCTATTACGTAGTCAAATAAAGTCACGGATTACAGTTTTAATTCAATTTTATCTCTGATACAAATATATAAATTCGATTCTGTTCAATTTCTCTTCCAGTTACCAAAAGTGAATGTAGTCCCTTTTTGGAGGATAAATATGCACCCGTGTGTTTGCGTCAGCCAGTCGGACATGCGCAGTTATATTTTACTGAATTCACGTCACCGGATCTCTGGTCAACTGTCCCAATAGTGAAGATATGTCGACTGCCAGTCTACGCGTATAAGATGTCTATGGTTAAACCACATTCCCGATAAAACAGGTTACTAAGCCAGCGCCACACCAATAGCGGGCCAAGACGCCCCTGTACTTGACCCAGGAAGGTGTTATCCGGGGTAGTTAAGGGAAATGTCGCCAGCCGTTCGCGATAAATACACGCCTGTGTTCACGACACAGACACCGAGAGTACCTGCACAGTTATCTAACAAGGGTATGTGTATTCGATTACAACCAAATATATCCTTAATTCACCAGAGCTAACCCAGTATTACAATGCGACTGGCATCTGTATTGAATACTGTTCTGTGTGCGATGTACGGTCAGGTATCTCTGGGTTGGGTGCTAGAAATCAAGCTGCAAGATACACCTGGCACGTGCACGTTAACTGGATACTGAGTAGCACGGATGACATATAAGGCAAGCAAACAGCAATGGCCCGTTCCAGGTTATCCAATCCATCATATGACGGCATATGACTGCATAATCAACTACACGACGTGTAGGATAACGCATAACGGCATGAATGACTCGATTTAGTCCGCCTTAATCGCTTAATAATAAGTGTATGCGTTTGCTATTTAATACATATGTTGTTGAATATGTTGAAACTAATTTGACTGGGCGCTGTTGTTGTCATAGGTAGCAACAACACCGAGTCAAATTAGATTCAAAATATTCAATAGCTTAGCTGTATAGTTTTCTGAAAATTGATAGTCAGGGAGTTCATGGGTGGAGCTTAGCTCGAGATTGACGGATCATATCTAAAGCGGGAAGGTCTATTATATGTGTTGTAGTGTAACTAGACTGTGGCATAACGATAGCTGTTAACATCGGAGAGTGGTTAACGTACATACTTAGCAGTAGTTCATGCATGCATGGAAGAACTGCAGAAAACCACAGATGCCTTCTTGAGAACGGCTCTCCAAGTGTGATACCAGCGATCGAAAAGAATAAGAAGATGCACGCATCCTTCCGATATGAGAGCATATCTTTGATTAGGAACAAGAACAGTCAAAGTTACATAATCACACCAGAATCCTTGAAAAGCGTGTGACTAGATCTAGTGAAAAGAAATACAGTTTAGCATATGATACTTTCATTGCATATGCATTAATATAATGGTGTAACCTTTGAAATTGAATTAGGGACACGAGTCCTGAATTCAAATTCCCAATTTAAAAAAAAAAATTAATTTATATTAAATGAAAACATCATATGTTAAGATGTATTTCGTTTCTACGAAGCCCCGTAAGGGGTGTGTGAAAAATAATGTCTAGATTATTTCGTGCGCACCTAATAGTATTTCGTACCAATGAAATAATCTATAATTGTTTTGCAGATGCCCATTACGGTGCTCCGTACGTTTCATTACATTGAGGTACATAATGTAATCTTCGAAAAGTGTCGAATTTTAACATTTTAATTTTCAGCCATGCATAGTTATGGTCCTTGCTATGTGTTCAAAGTATCTAGGCCATATTGGGGGAAATGCGTCTGTACCACGTGTCGTCGTGTATTGGTGATTTAAAACCTAATTTAGCGGATGTGTTCATTTAAGGACTATATATGCGTGTGTTGTGAAGATTGGGTGGCACCGCACACTAATAGCAGTGTTATGGCCTTGGTATATTTTCAAGGTAGTGGCGCCTATGGGAAACACACGATTGTGGCACGTTCCTTCAGTCATCAACATATTAGAAGTAAATTGTGCAGATAATGTTTTCTTATGCAACGTATTCGAGTTATGAGTATTAAGTGGTCAAGCCCTTAAAAGTACCATAACGCTGATTTTTTAATTCGTTTTTAGTATTGAACCCTATGAGGAAAATGCGTTTCATCAATTATTGATTTAGCAGATATGTTTATTCAGTCGACTATATATTTGTATATATGGATATAAACGGCCCGCGCCTAGGGCCATAACCATGTTTGATTTGGAAAAGCTATTCAACTATAATTTCCAACGATGCACTATACAAGATGTGTAATACGTCGCCTCTGTCTGTAAAAGTCGCCCAGCAAAGATGGTCCTTGTTTGGCCATGTGCTCAGAATGTCAGAAGAGACACCAGCACAGAGAGCCTTGCAATTCGCCAAACCAGGAGCCAGCAAATACAAAGCCAGGAGAGGACGGCATTGCCTACCTATGCTAAGTGTGCTATGAGGTTACCTCAAGAAAGCAGTACTCGGTACACTCAAGTCAAGAATGGACATGCGGAAGCTAAGAACTTTGGCTGAGGACAAGACACAGTGGGAACACGTGAAGAAGGCCTGATTGCACCTGTATGATGTGTCTACTATTACAGCCGCAGAATACAGTAATCATACATACAGTCAACCATATGGTTAAAGTACATTTGTTTCCCCAATTGTTGATCGATTAAATCCAAATTTCACAGATAATTGTCATCAGAAAATATATATTTGCCCTATGAATGTGAAGAGGCCGCGACTTGAAATACGGGCCATAACTCAAGCTCCTTAAGTTCTTTTAAATATTGAATCCTATTGGCAAAACAATCTGTGGCAAGTGTCATAAATTGTTATTGGATACAGAACAAGATTTGGCAGAAATGTTCCTTTAGTACACTTTAATCAGTTGACAATTGGTGTGAGGGATGGCTGCCCCATTGAGCACTGGTAGTTTTCCCGTTGGAAAATCATGCCAAGACTTTTGCATTTCCCCATCCAAAGTTCTTACTGTGATCTCACTATCGTCTCTTTGGGAAATGTCAGTGTTGTGGCACTTGAACCGATGGTCAATAGTGTCAGTAATGGCTGTCCCATATTCCAATAATTTTAATGGCACCAATAGTCTTGCATTTCCTCATCCAAATCTTTACTACGGTCATTTACTATTGGTAAATGCCATCTGCTAGGTGAATAATACCGGAGACGGCTGTCCCCATGGGAAATGATACTTTGGGCATTGGTCAATAATGTCCAGGACACAACTATTTGTGGTGTTAGTCGTAAGGACGATTGCCTCTTTGGCCAATAAGGATAAGGACCATTGCCCTCATTTGGTGTATGCCAACAGTTATTCTTGTTGGATGGACCAATGGCCATTGGCGTGCACTGCTTAATGTAGACTTGTTAGCCTTCAGTTCGTTATCAGCTAGGTGAGTACTATGGGCCTTGGGTTATTTATTAATTTACCACTGTAATGGATGTATTTATAAAGTGCTCAGTCATTCCAATGAGAAATTAACAAACTATCCTTCTGTTGACCTATTAATTGGCATGAGCAAAGATTGAACTTTTTAGCAAAGTAGCCATTACGTATTTCTATGTGCTAACACAATTTTACGAGCATGCTCAGAAAATCGCACTACCCATACAACAATCAACACTAGTTGTGCTATTGAAGCATCAATTTATAACTATGCCCCGCACATTATTGTTTAGGTTCCACCCATTTTCTTTGCGCGTACGAATATAGTTATCACCACGTGTGCTGGTTGTTTTACCAGTTCCCTGACAGACCCACGCCATTTGATTTCTGACCTCAGCTGGCAAGCAACGTATTTTGATTATGACGTCAGATACTTAATAACAAGATCGGCCACTCTATTTCATAATTGATGAATTCATACAGTCGATCAACCATCTGGCGCCATAATCAATTACGTAATATGTAGGCTGGCCTCACAACCATAATTGACAGAAATAGCCTCTTGTAAAGCTGAAATGATCCGTCAAGTGTGCGAATTATATGGCGTTGACTGATTTATTATTCAATAAACAGTATGTTGAATATTTTGAAAATAAAGTGACTGTGCGATATTGCTGCAATAGTCAGCAACACCATTAAGTCAAATTAGTTTCAAATTAGTCAACAGCCTACCTGTATAGTTACCTTGATTTTGGGATTCTTAGTATTCAGGGATCGATTGATCCCAACACGGCCACTGCGTGGGCGGGGTTTAGATAGAATTTAGTTCCTCTATCGGTCGACAAATATCAGTCTAGTTCGTGTCTACGGCCACGCATAATGCGCGTATACAAAGAACCAACTTAATGTAGTTCACCCTTTAATGCCCGAATTTTGTCAAGAATACCTAATTATCTTTAAAAAATGTCCATTTACAGACCAAACGAAAACTAATTTTTGCGACATTACCACGGAGAATAATTGGGTCTATTATCCAGCCAATCGGTACAGTGGTACATATTTAAAAATAGCCTTCTCTTGGTCTGCAAATGGGTATTTCAAAACACCACGACGGAGGTAGTTTTTAGGCCAGCTTAGGTAATACGCGTTCAATGACACATATCTGGAAACAACCTCAGATTTGACAGTGCTATCATTCTGGATATTCTGAGAAATATGAATACACGTAACCTGCATTTGTGAGAGGGCGTGTTTGCGCAAAATATACATTATGGAAGTATTTATGAAGCAAGTAAATAAATAAATAATACATGAAAATACAGCAAATAGATTATTCAATGCATATAGATGCCGCGCCAGGTGCACATTATTCTCTCCAATATACGGGAAGTACCTGCTTAATAGTGTCCGCATGGCCTGATAGTTATGTATGTTGCTTCCCTATCTAGTAGATTTGGGATGATAACTGGCGGATTATGAGACGAATCTTGGGGAATTTACCGAAAACGAGAACATGCTTCGAAGGGTAGTGTAATTCAATTTGGGGTAGTTTGTCTTCTCTCTTGGAGATCGTGTGTGCGGAAGCCTGGCTCCCGACGCAGCAGTATGCATGCTCGCGTACCTCTCCATGCGTGTTGGCTAGGAGCGGGGTACCGAGAAGCGCGCGCATTAAAAAGGTAAGTACCTATAGAGCGCACGTCAGCACGCTGCCGTCCTACATGGCAGCAGCACATTCAGTCATGGCCGAGTTGTCCAATTACATTGTATTCGTATACTTTGCGTTTTCTTGATAATCAACCGATTCTAGACGTCTTTATATTTTATCGGAAGTCTGGATTTCTCCAATCTGAAAACTATTTTAGAATTGGCGCAGTATTAGCTGGGTTATTGAGGATTGAAAGTGCATTAATCAAGCGTGCAATAAAACCATATCAGCTTCCAGCAAGTTATCATGGCTTGAAAGTTACGTCACGTGATTAGATTTCTGACCCCATCCCTCGCAAGTCGGTTGGCATATGTAACTTAGAAGGTACGCTATTTCTATCTAGCGTGTAGAGATTATAAAAGCAGAGGGTTGCTGACTCCCACGTGCTGTGCTGAGCAAACGTACTTAAAAGGATGCAAATCTCATCTCATATGTTGTATTACACCAAGTAATTACGGTATAGATTCCATACCATTTATATCCTGTCACAGTCCCGTATCTGTTTCACAATTGTATTCTTTATAGTGTCGCGTAAATGTTGAATAGTGATCGCCACCATTTTGTCTTTCTTTAATATAAATATTTGCTTATTGAATGTTCATATGCAGGCCAAAATATGGGATTTTTTTTTAATGTATCACTGGAACGACTGGCTCGGTAATCAAGCCAGCCATACCCCCTAGACCCCCCACCCCCTACTGTCCTGTACAGTTACGTTAGTATATCATTATTTGCAAATTGTTGATTTGGTCCTTATCGCAACGTATTGCAAATATACTTATTCCTACCCACCTGTAATCAAGTATTAACTGTACATCCCCAAACCACCACCACCACCCCATACTACCTTGTACGGCTAAGCTGGTATATTATCATTGCAGGCCTAGTGTAATATGATAAGTAGTCAAAATGGGCATTGTGCAGTAAATAAAAATCCTAAAATTTGAACTTCCTGGGATATTAAGTCATGTACCCATCCGTGCGGTTCTACTATGAAGGGGGTAAAGATAAAATATCGCTTTTAGTTTCTTTACGTTCGACTGTTCTATTTCCAAAAAAATGTGTTCGAATTGGATCTTTTGCTCACATATGTAAGACACACTAGACACTAGTTCCTTTTCAATGTATGTAGAACTATGGCCCAAATGCAAAGTGTTTTAGTCTTGCTATTATCATAGTTGGACAGCTCGTACTGGATTTTAGGTCTACGGATAACTCGTACCGAGTGGATGGTCAACTCGCACCAACCTCTATGGGCAACTCGTACCATGTTTAGAGACAGCTCGTACCAGAACATGGTCAACCCGTACCATATGTATAATGGACGTGGTGGTGGTACGAGTTGACCATGGTATGGTACGAGTTTTCTCGAAATCTGGTATGAGTTGTCCAAAACTGGTACGAGTTGGTCATCCATTTAGTACGAGTTGACTTGGTACGAGTTGGCGAAAGTACGAGATATCTAGAATTCGGAAAATTGTGTATACACGTATAGGGCATTAGTATAAGTTAATTGATCTTTCCATGGAAGAATTTGAGTGCAACTGTCAAATTATGATATCAGACTTGTATTATTATATTGTTAAGCTCTCATTATTGATATATTAGGCCTGCACACTTACTGTAATAAGATGCTGTTATCATCGTGTATAGACGTGTATGGCAGCTGCCATCATATCATAACCTCTGGCCATGAGACGAATTTTCGTAATATAAGCAAGTCAAATTTCTCCTGCTGCAGTGGTCAGTCCTCGTCCGAAATAGTTAGGGCTTTGCACATGCCCGTCAACTTCTGCAGTGTGCCCATTTATCCATGCCATGCTCAAACAGAACCGTCGCTTATACAGTAACCAACACTTGTTCGACAGTGAAATTGGAAGGCTAACGATGCATGAAAGGAGCCTAATTTCATAATATTGATGGTGTGATAACACTCAACCAATCAGAACAGCTGCTACTACTTGCCAATGCTTGCTTTGTAGATGTATTGTTACGTGTAATGCATCGGGAAGTTGCTAGGGGTGGGTCTTAATTCACATATTGATGATATCATAACTTCTATGCAAACAGCATAGGTGTCTGCGTGTCTGGAGTTCTATAGGGTTATAATGCATTTAACCAGCCATGGCGGTACTACTACTACTACTACGACTAATACTGCTACTGCTACTGCTACTGCTACTGCTACTGCTACTGCTACTACTACTACTACTACTACTACTACTACTACTACTACTACTACTACTACTACTATTACTACTACTATTACTATTACTATTACTATTACTATTACTATTACTACTACTACTACTACTACTACTACTACTACTACTACTACTACTACTACTACTACTACTACTACTACTACTACTACTACTACTACTACTACTACTACTACTACTACTACTACTACTACTACTACTGATGCTGCTGCTGCTGCTTTTGCCGCTGCGGCTACTACTACTACTACTACTACTACTACTACTACTACTACTACTACTACTACTACGTCGCTGCTACTTCTACTGCTGATACTCGTATTGCTGGGGCTGCTGATGCTGCTGTTATTGTTGTTGCTGCTGCTGATGCTCCATCTACTACTACTTCCAAATACATCACATTGCGTGAGTACGCAGTTCTAAACTTACCCAGGCGTATGGTGGGTGGGTGTATAATTGCACAAGCGGGTGCAATTGACTGGGGCGTGCTGTTGTGGTGGGGTGCTCTGGCCTGTTCTGCTGAACATTCAGGTGGTTGTAAACTTCCCTGCTTAAATTGTGATCAAGCATTATAGTGAACAGATTGAAATTAACAACTTACGCCATTTTGTCAGTAGTTACACGAAGTTTCATCTCATCAGACGGAATTGAATTAATGACTTCATTTCAAACATTATTTTTTAATGATTTGGGTGTATGTATTGTGATCGCTCAGGTTGGGCTAAATATCTGGTTCAGTTCAGCTATTTCAGAAACATGTTGATGGATATTTGAAACTAATTAGACTGACTGATTGGTAGGCTGACTGGCCGAGAGGAAACGTGCACACGTAATGCCGTGTTTGCTCTAATTTTAACCCAACCTCCTCTCACCACCCTGCAACATCATAGGCATATTATTATAGTATTAGTAGCCACGAGATATCACTCCATTCACAGAATAATCCCCTCATGATAGAGAGAGAGCGAGAGGTTTCAATGTCTCGGAAGCACCATTGTGGCGGGGTGGATCCGAGGCATCTCGAATATGACTACGAGTTGGACATCACTCCCTCTGACGATGACGCCTCTGTATAAATCGAGAGTATATGCCTCTAGCAGAGAACCAAATAAGGAACGGGACACAGCTGTTTTCGATGGACGCGGAAAACTAGAAACCATAGCGAGCTTAAGAAAGCTAAACCAGGTGCAGACAGGAATCTAATCTCGGGGGGGGGGGGGGGGGACTATTTTGTAGATGTCGTAACCTATCAGTCACAAGACGTCTAAAACTATGTGAGTATTTTTTGAAATAAAAAATATGTATGCAATTTCGTGCCAATTTTGTCTGTCTGATAATTCTCACTTCAAATCAAAATGTGGTTAATAACCCTCAGTCATCTGTAATAAGAAGTGGGTATACACCGGGTTATTCTTATGAGGGCAATTAATAATGCTAACCACGAGTAAAATATTATTGTTACCGATTTCAACGTTATTAGCGAAATTACAACTGTGAGACTTATCTGTCTTTGAAAACCTCTCAACGTAAAACGGATTTGGCGCCCCGGGTAAAGTTTTCATCTATTCTTCAAAGATACATATCCTAGCCAAATGTAGGACTATTTGTTACTTTATGGCCACTTTAACTAACTTGGATTGTAGCCGCCATTGTGGATAGATATTTGGGGGCGCCATTATTTCAGACTCTATTGTCTTCGCCGGTGAGCAATTGTTCATATAAAACCATTCTCGTAACGCTAATGCTAGTAATTCCTCCACTGGCTTTCAAGGTGAGCGCGTACATGAGCGTAGCATAGTTCACTAGTACTTGTGTATATTTCCTATGGTGAAAGGGACAACAAATATATTTATAACACGTTTGCTGAAAACTGCTGCTGTCTATAGCAGCAACAACTTTCCGTCAAATTGGTATCAATTTAGTCAGCTGAAAATACAATTGTCACTAGATAGAGATGTGAGTGGCTGAAAAATCGTTGACGCAACAACTTTCAACCAAATTGTTCCCAAAATAATCAGCAGTGTAGTCAATGTTGCATGATGTGCTGAAGATATTTCACGCAACTTTATTGATAATCAATTCTTACTCAGGCAGCAACATCGTTGTCAAATTTTTCTCAGAATAATCAGCGGACTTCCTGTTTTGTTTGCAAGCATGTGCACACACAATTAGTTAAGCCTATAGAGGCCTATTTCAGAGTGAAATATGTTCACAAAGCTCAAGCAGTCCACTAGCACATGCAAGTCCACCAGCACATGCACTATCTCCCCTGATATGCCTACCGTGAATAGAATATTACACTTACATCCTGATTGACAATGAAATGAATCGAATTTGCGAGCATATCTGAGACTGGGTTTTGAATCCGTATATCATATCGGCCTAACTTATTGCGTATGCATTTGTTAGCTAACAAAAAAGAAAGCCCGCTGATGAGTCTGAGAAAAATGTGCAACGCTGTTGCTGCCTGAGCAAGAAATGACTGCCAATACAGTTGCTAGAAATATCTTCAGCAAGCCTTGCAACATTGATTGCCATGCTGATTATTTTGAGAACAATTTGATTGAAAGTTGTTTCATCAACGATTTTCAGACAAATTGTTATAAAATCTTTGCCTAGTGACAATTGTATTATCAGCTGATTATTTGTACAACAATGAGACGGAAGGTTGTTCCTGCTATAGGCAGCAACAGCATTCAGCCAACTTGTAATAGATATATTTGTATTTATTTACACCATAGGAAATATACATTTAGTATTGTACTACGCTATGCTTACTATGCGCTTACCGTGAAAGCCTGCAAACGAATGACTAGCATTATCGTTACGAGAATGGTTGTATGCGAACAATTGCTCACCGGCGAAGACAATAGAGTATGAAATAATGGCGCCCGAAAATAGCTATCTAAAATGGCGGCTACAATCCAAGTTAGTTAAAGTGTCCATAAAGTAACAAATAGCCCTACATTTACCTAGGATATGTATCTTTTAAGAATAGATGAGAACTGTAACCCCTCGATAACCATATCAACGTCAAGACACCAATATGTCTCGAGCGATCTGGCGGGACTTGGTATTGATAGATTCAGACAACCTTCGGATGACTGTTTTGAAATTTGACTTCGATAATATCTGTGGAGGTTGTCATTTGAAAATTTCCAAAACAACTGTCGTCCAGGGCTCTGACTGGCAGGCAGGATTTACGTTAAGATCGATTCTGACAATAGCCTGCAGAATTAAATTATTACTATTATTATTATTACTGTTGTTGTTTTGTAGTTGTTGTTGTTGTCGTTGTTGTCGTCGTCGTCATCGTCGTCGTCGTCGCCGTCGTCGTCGTCGTCGTCGTCGTCGTCCTCGGCGTCGTCGTCATCGTCGTCGTCGGCATCGTTGTAGTCGTCGTCGTCGTCATTGTTGTCGTTGTTGTTGTACAGATAACGCAATGCCCGAAGAGACTCATGGGACATCCCTCATGGGACATTAGGCTCTCTCCCCCACCCCTCCCTCCCTCCTTTCCATTCCTCCCTCCCTCCCTCCCTCCCGCTCTCTCTCTCTCTCTCTCCGCTGATTTCTGCAACAGTAGTCTTTAGTATTTTCCAAGCGTCGTCACAGAGGTTGTACCGTCTAAACGTAGGTTTCATCTCACTTCGATCTGGAGGTATAAAGCGCCAGCAATATGTTGATGTATAGGTGTTTAGTGCTGATAGAAACAGTTACCTGACGTTCTAAATCGTAAACATACTCTATATGCTCTACTCTATAATGTGTTATTCTTAACTCGGCAAACAGTATCTTCGAAGACAGACATCGTGTCAGTAAACTTTCTAAAGGTCTTGACTTACAGAATAAGTGGCTGGTTTTATTGCGCTAGAATTATGGCATCAACACTATTTGAATTAGCCTCTGCCCATAGCACTTTCACAGCTCATTACAAATACTAATCCCACTAATTGCAAAACATTGCTGACTTCATAATCGTCTGTTCTGGTTGGTGCTATTAGGTCACCAATATTTGAATTAGATTCGCCCAGGCATACTAACAGTTGCATGACACATTTACATATGTCAACATCTCCACAGAATACACATTGACGACTGGATAACTGACTGCCCTGATTGGCTGGGAGGTCTGCTGTCATCAATATTTGAATTAGGCCACACCAATCTCACTTCCACGGCTCATTACCCATGGCAATAGCTCTACAGGCCAAACATTGGCTAATTGTATAAGCGGCTGCACTGATAGGCAGCAAGCGACCGCGGGACCTCGATTTACAGCTCGGCATCGAGCAATGGCGACTGTATGCGTGGCTGTTATAATAGGTCTCATGGGGTCACGTAAAGCTAGACATTTCACAACTCGTTACATCTGTCAATAGATCTACAGCTCGAACACTGGCGACCGTATACGCATCTGCACTGATTAGTCAAGAGTTATGACATCATCATCGATATGTTGAAGTAGACCTCACATGCCTATAACTTTCACGACTCATTACACTCGGAAATAAGCATTACCGAGGATCAATATATCAACACCTCGAACAATGGCGACTGTATACGCAGCTTCTCTGATTGGCTATGATGGATTACGCTCATTGCCTTTGGCCACTCCACCTGTCATGCATGTGTATAACTGTCAATAATCAAAGGATTTACATTCGGAAAACGCGGCAGAATGAAAACATATTTCCTTACTGAACAATATGTTTTGTTAGAGCGCTCTGCTATTTCGCGAAACATATCTGTTTGGAGGTGACTCGCAAAAGCAAAACATTGTTTTAATCAGTGACGTAATTTCACGCGAACCAACGCCATACGTCACATATATTAAGGCATACGCGCAAAGGATGCTTGGGAAAAGCACTCTGTTGAAACATTTTTCTTCTGGATAGAAAAATGTTGTCAGGGACAGTTCTAAATGAGCAACATTTTGATACTATTTCTTCACCTCTTTCCGAACGTAAGGCCGGACTAATAATTGAACATAGCAATCTAATATTTGACGCGATAGAGGAAGCCAGTTTATCGACCAATCATATGACGTTACAATCAAAACCTCACATGTAGACTGATGTCATAACCAATTAGCTCATGATTGACGCGATTTATATCCGTCATAAACATTCAACAGTTCGTCAAGCCGTACGAATTACATAGCTTTACTATTTAATAAACATCCTGTTGCAACAACACCCAATCAAATTAATTTCAATATATTCAACAGGTTACCTGAATAGTTCTTTTGGGGGAATCGAGATTGAGAGAGTGCAGGCTCGTGTAATCCCGTCATGGGCAACGCGTAGGCGGAGCTTAAATACAGATGAACGCGGCATTGCTAACATTGGATTCTCCGTTAACTGCTTGTGGTAAGAATGCATAACACGCTTCCTTTAAGGCCTGAAAAGTGTTATGCTACCTATTCACGATATGCATATTGTCTAATATATCGCCGTTTTATTCATGTCAAATCTGACAACTACTCCAGGGCAAGCATTGTTCTAAGAAGAGCGACCTCTCAAGCACACATAAGTGCATCTGTCAACTGCAATATTTCAATAATTAGAGGTCTGCTAAACAGTGAAACGTATGTTTAAGGACACGAGTGTCGTGCTGCTCAGTACATGTCACGGTAATACACACATCGTGAATAGAATGAGCTACTAGGTTGATCTGATAAAGCACCGAATTTCCTTAGGCATATTCCCGGGAAAGGAGTGGTATGCAGCAACATCATTGCCAGACCATACGCCGTTACCATTAACGAATCAATGGAACACTTTATACAACAACGATGTTTCGACTATTCTTAAATGGCTAGGACAACATTTCTCACACTATATTCTGCTCAATATTCCATAGCTCAGCACACATTTGGCATTACACATTACCGCATTCAATCACCCACTTATGCAAGCCAGATTATCTATACGCTGAGAACTGAAGATATAGCTAACACATGCATTTCTGGGACGTACAAACAAACATGTTTCAATTCATTCTACAATGGCCGATCATTTATCTCTACAGTGAACCGATTAGTTTGGTCTACCTGCGTGTCATCACCAGGTGTTACCACAGTTTATCATTCTATTGTGTCTGCATAGCCGCCCCGTATTTCATAACTGATATAACACGCAATATATAATATGATTACACTCTGTAACCAATTTTCTTCATGGACTGGTAACACATATGTTACGTGCATATATTTTCAGCGGGCTATTCCCGATTTATGACGGCGTACTCTCTGTTAATTATCTTTGTATCATCAACTTACACGTGACGTAATATATTATGACGTAGTCATCAAACTAAATCATCACGGCTTGCGGGCTGTCATTCGAATACAGAGGCAACTCAGATTATGTCTACCCTTCTTCAAACAAGAAACTGTGCTCGACGTCCTCGAACAACGCGACCTTCCCAGGAGCTTAACATAGCTACGTGGAATGTACGCGGTCTGAGTGCTACATCAAAGAGGCAAACATTAGGTGCAGACTGTGAACACTATAACATCGAAATTGCATGCATTCAAGAGACTAAAGTCACTACACATTCAGAGGAGCAACTACAGGCAGGCCATAAGCTAGTGCTCATGGAGCAAAAGCAGGCCATATACCGGGGTTTAGGCTTCGTAATCGGACCAAGGGTTTTGGACCATGTCATTAGTTTTGGATACGTCACTGATCGCGGGACATTCATCGACCTGGCTATACCTATGCGAAGACACACCACCACTAAGTGTCACATTGTCAACGCATATGGCCCAACTACCGAAAACGCCAAATAGAATCTATCAATATTAGATTCCCTCTATGCAGAACTGAGCTCCGCCAATACAATCCCAAATAGATGGCAACTGTTCGTGTGTGGGGAACTCCAAGCTGTGTAAACTCGGAATTGTGGACAGAGGTGCAGGCCTTGGCTTATGCATGGGATTGTATGGAGAGGGCACACGCAAAAGCAATGCAGATGCAATGGTGGTATTCTTACGTTCCAATGGCCTATTTGCCACAAATACGGCTTTCAAACACCCATGTCGTCACCGGACAACATGAACCGAACACATTGCTGATTGCAAAGCCCGAAAATGTTCTAAGGCTACAACAGCTTCCTTCAACCAAATAGACGTCACACTATGCAAGACAGAAGCAAAACCCTTTCTCACGAAGGCTCGTTCGTATGGAGGTACAGACCTCAATTCTGACTATAAACCAGTCATTACATGCCTTTAGATGAACGAGCTCTACCTAATATATACACGGCATACTGGGCATGAGGGTAGAGTCACCTGCAACCTATCCAAGCGCATCAGCGACACTGACACTCAAATGACATACGAAAAGGTCCTCGGGGAGCAGATAGCTAACGTCGACGTCGGCTCTGATCCAAACGAACCCCTAACCAAAATACTGAGATCTATGGAATCATCAGCTACCAGTACCTTAAGAACAACCACACTAGGTGTACTGACGACCCTCTACTAGCAACACTGTCAGCAGAGAAGAAGGCGTTATGGCTGCACAGCTATCAAAGTGGCCAAAGTGCAGACTACACCAACTTACCCCAGGAGCGCAATAACATTTTGTTCCGCATTAGCGACCGCTTAAACTAGATCTTGCGCTTCAACAAGCAGACTCCCTAGCAGATGAAATGACTGCCACGGATGACTGTCACAAAATGTTTCGGGCAGCCCGAGCCCTGAGAGTTACTCACTACACACCACCATCTAGCATACACAAATCTGAAGGACACTTTATCGGGACTAACCAGGGAAAAGTCGGGTCGATTCGAGAATGGTTTACGGAACAGTTCACTGACAACAATGATAAGCAATTAAAACAGCCGAAGTTGAGAAGGCACATAAGGCCTGAAAAATGGACGTACATCTGGGCCTGATGGCAAGAGCAATGGGCTATTCAAATATGCAAG
This sequence comes from Chaetoderma sp. LZ-2023a, assembly GCA_034401795.1. Taxonomy (NCBI): domain Eukaryota; kingdom Metazoa; phylum Mollusca; class Caudofoveata; order Chaetodermatida; family Chaetodermatidae; genus Chaetoderma; species Chaetoderma sp. LZ-2023a. The sequence continues at coordinate 45,118,673 of CM067368.1, read as the reverse complement.
TGAAATTATCTCAAAGCCGATCACGCACCTAATCAATTCAGCTTTTATGCACCACATTCTCATCGACGCTTTAGGCCAAGGTACCCGTATCGCACTACGTAAACCCAAGAAGCCACCAGCCAATCTGCGGCCCATTGTGCTTCGCAGCAGCATACGGACACCCCTATCCAATGTTGCTCTATGAAGCATCCGAGGCAAGATCGATGACTTCACCGGATCAAGCCAAAATGGCTTCACACGTGAACGCAGCTGCATAGACATTGTATGGGCTCAAGGCATGCGTCTGTCGGTAGTCATGTCCAAATGATGGGACTTTCACAAACTGGGCATTGACATGTAACGAGCCTTCGACAAAATAAAACGCTCTAGGATCCTTGATGTACTACGCCAGGCCAGTTGCAATGAAGATGACCTACGACTAGTGAGACTACTGGTTGCAGACACCGAGCTGAGAGTACGGGCCAAGTCAGTGAAGTATGTATAGTTTGAGACATCAATCGGCTCCCCACCGGGAGATGGTCTATTTCTGGTGCTGTTCACCTTGCTGCTGCATTGAAGTTCCACAAGACCAAACAACCCAGTGCCAATACTGTGTATGCCCCTAGAGATGGAATATGCCGAGGATGTGGACATCATAGACGAGGAAAAGAAATCATTTGACGAACTTCTCCCAATAGCTGCAAGCAAACACAAACTTGAGAATCTCTTTATGAATGAATCCAAAACAGAGTTCGCCCACATATACCTATCTACAAAGCAAGACACTAACGGAAATGACGACCCACTTCGTGGCGGCGAAACCTGGAGGAAAAGTAAACTCCTGGGATCACTGCTTTGCAGTACTGCTGACATTGCTGCACGCTACGTAATGGGGAAACATAACTGTCCAGTCCTTCTGGAAGCTAGGTATTCGTAGGTCAATGATAACCTTGATAAAAAGGCTATGTTTGTACAATGCAACCTGCATATCCGCAATGCTGTATAGCTGTAACAGATGGGCAGCTCCAAAGGAAGCCCTAGCCAAACTCGATGCATGCCACCATTAAAACACCTACGCACCATCACTGGACGCCGATGGCCAGACAGCATAATTTCTAATTATGCGCTATACACGATGCGCAATACGTGTCCGCTGTCTGTAAAAATCGCTGGCAAAGATTGTCCATGTTTGGCCATGTGCTAAGGATGGCAGAAGAGACACCAGCACAGAGAGCCTTGGAATTTGCCCTACTCGGGCGAGCAACAACACAGCTAAGAGAGGACGGCATTGCATACACCTGCTAAGCATGCTACCAGGTGGCCTCAAGAAAGCAGGACTCGGTACACTCAAATCAAGAATGGACCTGAGGAAGCTAAGGATTTCGGCTGAGGACACCACCCAGTGGGCAAAAGCGAAGAAGAACTGATTGCAGCTGTATGATGTGTCTACTACTACAGCCATAGAATACAGTAATCATACATACATTATGACATACAGTATGACGTCGTGTACTTGAGCGCCAGATCGGATGTATTCATTAAATGGATTTATCCCTGTCTCGTCGCCATTGTCTCTTTGACCACCGGGCTATGTGTCCAGAGCATCTGTTTACTATGCGGAATGTCTAGGCTTGGCATGACTTAAGTCGCTGCTAAGCAAATACGATGATATGGTGGATGTTAATCAATGGACCTTTCCAGTGTTAGCTATACCCCGTCCATTTCTATCTAAGCTCCATCTAAACCTCCTCTGTGGTGGGATCGATCGATCTCTGAACTTCCTGACTATTAATTTGCAGAAAACTGTACCGGTAAGCTGTACAATATTTTGAAACTAATATGACTGGACGTTGTTGCTGCCCATGGTAGCAGCAACGTCCCGTCAAATTTGTTTCAAAATATTCAACAGAATGTTTATTAAATGGTACAGACATACAATTCGTACAGCGTGACGGACAATTAAGCGTTAAAGATGGACTATGTCGAGTTACGCATGTCACCATGTCGACGTGATATTACAGGCCACGTACTTGGTGTTGACGTCATATGACGTCATATGCTGAATGGATAAATTTGGAAAGGTCCATTTCATTTGGGGATTAGTTTACTGTTGATGAATGTGAAGAAGTAACAGTGCACACCATGTGTCTGTCGAAGGTGCTTTGGAGATCAATTTACGCTCTACTGCCCGGCTATCTTGCGCCAACAACACATTTCGTGTATTCTTGTTTGAAATTACCATCCATTTTAGTACAAACAAAAGTGACAGCAAATATATATTTCCCCAGGTGCGGATGCTAGGTGTCCAAATAGGCATCTGAAATTGACGCATGCCTGACAGTAATAGATGCTGCAATTTCAGCTAAAGAATAAATTATGCCACTTATTGGATAGTTGTTATGCCATGCTAATGGCATATTCTACATAATGGACCGTTCCAGTTTTAGCTATGCCCATCGCATCACCAGCTACGCTCGACTCACACCTCGCTCGTGCTGGGATAGATAGATCCCTGAACTCCCTGCCTATCACTTTCCAGAACACTATACAGGCACGCTGTTGAATATTTTTTTTAACTAAGTTGAACGGGTGCTGTGTATGCAACAACAGCGACCAGTCAAATTATTCACCACAATGTGTATTAAATGGTAAAGACAGACAATTCCCACAGCATGACGGGATATTAAGCGTTAAAAATGGACAGCATCAGGCCATTCATGCCATAGTTAATTATGACACCATCATACACGTCAATTAGTTGACTACGACGTCATACGACGTCAGATGATGGATGTATAAGCTGGAAAGGTCCATTGCATGCATTATGAGATGTGCATATACACTAGACGTTTCAGACTCAAAATGCAGCATATTCCCTTGGGAATATGTGTGGGATAATGCCAATTAGAGTGTTGGATTATATTGGTATGACGGATCATGTCACCGTGGCTTCACACATTGTATGGGCTCAACACAAGCCATGCTTGTGTCGGTAGTCATGTTCAAACACGGATTTCCACAAAATGGTCACTGGCATGTCATGAGCCATCGACACAATTAAACGCACAATGATCCTAGATGTAATACGCTAGGCCAGTTGCAATGCGGATGAGCTACGACTAGTGAGAGTACTCCTTGCAGACAGCAGGCTGAGAGTATGAGTCGAGGCAGTGATAGCTGTCTCCGGTGCTTTTCACCTGTTGCCTTGATGATGCGTTGAAATCGTCATTGCATGCATCTGCTAAGCGTGTTACGAGGCGACCGCAAGAAAACAGGTCTCGGTACACTCAAGTCAAGAATGGACCTGACGAAGCTAAGGATTTCGGCCGAGAACAAGACACGGTGGGCAAAAGCGAAGAAGGACTGATTGTAGGATGTTCCTACTACTACAGCCGCAGAATACAGTGCTCATATATATCACTAACATTTAAAAAACCCTCCGGATTTGGCGCTGTTGCCGTGATGATCCGTTGACGCTGTCATTGATGCTCTCCTCGGATACGTTTAATAGTTCCTTTTGGGATTCCTCTTTTGCGCAAACAAACTTCGACCATTATCGTTGGCGACATCAGACCATGTCACCGACCTGTTTATATGAGTACGCTTAATTTGCGTGTCTCTATATTAATGTATTAACTAATGCATTATACGGTCAACAAAATAATGGTAATATGAAACGATGTGCTGGTCGCATCTATTGTTAACAACATACAAGTACTCGAAGCTGAGATGTGAAACAGCAACCTGCGATTCAGACCTCGCATCCGCTGCCTGTTTATCCATGGAAAGTTAATCAATCATCTTCCTCCGCTTTGCATCTCTCTACCAATAATATAAGGAAAATAAATGGGTGCAAGTGCAAAGGCTAAGCGATACTTGCGAAAGACTGACATTATGCCCATGGCTGCGTGGGTATAAGTCAGTGTCACAGGAACTAGGGAAAAGCACCGAGACAAATACTCCAGGGCGGAGTGCATACAACGTGTGCCCATGGCGATACTATCGCGCAGACACGATACAGAATGGATCTTTTATTACAAGGTAGTAACATGATGAATACTGGCGAACAACTGTCCCGCAATTTCGGACAGTTCTTCGCCAGTATTCATCACGCTACTACCTAATAATAAAAGATCTATTTTGTAGGGCGTCTGCGCATCATTTACTGCTAAGCCAGCAATGCATACACGCTGGTGAAGTGGTTGCTACCATTTTAATTGGAATCAGTGTTTGTCAGAAATTAAAATTAAACCTGCCTATTTGCTTACACATTGTTAACTAGATCAGCTTAACTGCCCCCTCCCCCACCTAATATTCCCCAAAACCTATCACTATATAGTCCGTGGGCTGGAGGGGCCCACCTGGATACCGCCCCACTAATTGACGAAACTATATTTTTCTAACAGCTGTCGATGTCCTCTTTAGGATTATGTATGTTAACATGTGATAAACTTGGACTCAATGCGGTGTTTGATGGGTTAAATTAGAGTTACTACCCTCAGTGAAACAGACCGTATTACGTGGAAGGGGTAATGAAACCTAAGATATCTTTTGATAGAATCATTGTAGATTAGTGATCGACCACTCCAATTATTGCATATATGATCGTCTACGATTGCATATAGTCTGCATGCAAATCAGTTTTATTATGATGTCGACAGAGGTCAAAAGGTCGCACATCTTCGCCACAGGTTAAACACTAGAAACTGTGTGTTGCTATCACTGACCAAGCAACAGTAAAGGCACATTCTAGTTTTAACAGTTTAAGAGTGATCGAAATACACCATTTGGTAATTACAATAGTAAAAGTGTACTCATTTAATAGAATAGTGTTACTATGACAACTGACAGCATGGGCATTTTTTTTTGAATCGATGAAAAATGTTCATTGTAAACTAATTAAGTACATTTTGATAGAATCGGTGTAGATTGTTGATCGGCCACTCATAATGTTGCTTATAGCATCGTCCACGATTCCATATGTTGTCCATGCAAATCAGTTTCATAATGAGGTCGGCAGACGTAAAAAAGTCGCAAATCTTTGCCACACCTTAAAAATCAAACAACTGTATGTTGCTATCACTGACTAAGCACGGGTAAAGGAACATTCAAGTCTGAACAGCGTAGGCTTGATTAAGAGGCACCATTTGACAAATATAATGAGTAAAAGCTTACTCATTTAATAGAATAGTGTTACTCTGACAACTGACAGAAAAGCGAATTTTTTAGAATCGATGATAAATGTAATCATTGTAAACTAAACTTGAAATGAGCATGTCATCGAATCGAAATTGTGTAAAGTAATTGCTTTACATATAGATGGATTTTATATGCTAAACATCAAATAGGTAAGATGTAATTAGACGCCTTTGCCCAATAACATAATATGCCACTATAAAAGAGTGTCTAAGAATGTCCAAAAAGGCATAGGAGGATGTTGGGCAGACATATGCCATAACGACCTTTGATCTAGGCGTGTGCATGCCAGCTTAGCCTATCATATGGAAAGGCACAGACTACTACACGGATCGCATAGTTATGAATGCTACGTTTCATTTGGCGTACGCCTATATGAAAATCATTTAGGCAAGAAGATGAGTGGATCTGGATTCACTGAGATTCTACTGGAATCTGGCCTGATGTCTATCGGATCTATTAAAGGTATGCTATCTGGTAAGAATTATAGTCGGGCAATCTACTGCCACAAAGCAATGGACGAAGGTATTGAACGATTGCTACTCTACAGATACCATTCTACGAAAGGGCCCGATTATTAGAGAATTTGCCACCAAATTCATTGGCAAAAGTAACCACATTATTGGAAGTAAGAACCAAAGCGAATTTCGAATTATTGTCGAAAGATACAGCATTTCGTTTATATCTGAATGGCTACTCAGACTTGCGACTGCGAGTTAGCAATGGCGAATTAGGTAAGACTGCCCAGTTTTGGTTATCTCACACGGACCAAGTTGGGTTGCTGTTGTCTCTCCTAAATGTAGTTAAGACAAACAATTACTATCTGTATGGAGCATGTCTCAATCGAATGGCTGACCGGTTCTTTAGTTCTGATGGGCAGAATTATGCAAGGTATCTTACCTAATGTTCTGTTTTCTTGGCAAGCAAAGAAGCATCACACACTGGAGCAATGGAGCTGATTAACCTAGGTGCTATACACGTTGTAAGCTCCGCTGTCCTTGGTAATTTGTGGGCAGTGTCCAAAACAATAGAAGAGACATTTATGAAGCACGCGAACTCACATGCATGAGCAGGAGGAAGCATGGCTGGCCGCTGGGGAAAGACGGCACATTAACGAGTAAAATATGTGGAAACAGTGCTCAAAATGGCAGATATGACAGACGAGACAGATAGGAACACTAGACATTGGGATGGCCGTCCTTCACAGGTACGCAAAAGCGAGGCAGCCACTGCAAATGTAATGGAGTCCGTAGAAATCTCCATGACTCCTTTCAGGCTCGATTGTAATGATAAGCTGTTCCGTGTTGGGTCTGGTGCTCCTGCACCTACCCATATCCAAACTGATATCATGGCTTCTGAGTCAATTGGGAAACTGGACAAAGAGACTTTTATAACAGAGAGTCTTGAAAGGAATACATATTTATTTGAAACAATAAAAAAGCAAACATTGAAAACGTTTTCTGACATGACGACAAGTGCTCTTGGGAAAATAATCGTGAAATGGAATAAGACAATTGGTGCTATCACAGAATAAGCCAAAGAAGAGTGATATTGCAGAACTGTTACATTATCCGCGGATGCCGGCACCATCATCAACTGGCATGGCTGATGGTACCTGCTGAAAACAGACACAAGTAAAGGGTTTCCCTACTTAACCAAGGGAATATGAAATGCACACACACCATCTGATCACAAAACACTGAGCATTGAAGATCGAAACGCCACTTTCTATTGTATGAAAGAGGTGCCAGGAACATTTAAGCAGATACGCCAGAAGTTGTTTGATATTGGTACAGTAGGGAAATCAAATGCAATATTCAGTACGGACATGTACAAGGAAAATTCGATCAAATCAATGGAAAGCTTTTGGAGAGAAACGTATACTCAGGGGTGAAAATACAAAGAGACCTGCAAATTGGGAATTCGTTACTAATAACGAAAAGAAACAACAACTAGTGCAGCTGATGCTGAATGTCTGGGGGTAGTGATACATTTAGTTCAAAACTACTTAATAAGATGGCCATTGCTATTTGTGAGGGCAAGGCTTACGAATTAACATCTACTGATGGCAACACAGTGCTGATTTCAGAGATACGAGCCATAGAAGAAGAAATAGACACAATTCAGATTTAGTCTACATTGTGCTTATATAACAAAAGAGGACTGTGGCTTTGTGCGTATCAGAAGCCCACCTAGCGATTTTAATTCTCCTGTACTATGCCCAAATCATGAAGATACACATATTATTTGATGCTGGTTCTCAAAGCAATAGAAAGCTGTTGGACAGTTCAAAATTGGCTAAGAATTTCACATCGCTTTACTGTTCTGCCTTTTAGCGTCTTCACGCCAACTGTGCATTCAGAGGAATAGGCACAGTAAAATCTATTAGATTCCTAGAGAAGCAACCAAGATACCAGGAGGCTTTTCAGACCATTAGTGAGTCATGGGACATCACAGAGAATCTCTGTCTTCAATTAGAGGATTTGACCTGCTGAATGTACAAGATTACTCACATAACAAACGTTGACATAGTTTGTTTCTCAGTGTTAATGACAAAATGTGGTGATGCAGGAAAAAATATCAATCCCAAGAAAAACGTTGACTTATTCACCTTAGCACCACCCCCCCCCCCCCACACGAGAGTTTGCCTCCGCGAGCACATAAAGAGGGTTAACTATCAGATAGCTATTTGGAAGCGATCCCACGTACCAAAGCCATACATCCCTGAACCCACTGAGAATAATGGCTGGACTGTGTGGAGTGAACAAGGACTCGGGCCAAGTGGTGTGATGGTGAGATACTGACATCTATGTTGGCAGATATTCTAGAGAAGGAATGTGAAAAGGAAGATACTGAGCTGGAATACAGTTCCACTGACGAAGCCAGCGAAAATGGAGAAGACTCAGCAGATAATAGTGACAGTGGCGAATTAAGAGTGGTTCAAATATAGTTCGTGGCTTTATAGTCGGTGGGTAAAGCATGCAACAATAAAAAACATTGTGCATGCTCTTGTATTGCTCTACACAATTTCGATTTAATGATATGCTCATTTCAAGTGTAGTTTACAATGATTGCATTTTTCATCGATTCTCAAAAAGTGGCTATACTGTCAGTTGTCAGAGTAACAATAGTATATTAAATGAGTACACTTTTACTCATTAAATGTGTTAAATTGTGCCTTTTAATCAATCTTAAGCTGTTAAAACTAGAATGTTCCTTTAACATCACCGATCTATAAAGATGATATCAAAATCTAATTAATTAATTTACAATGAATGCATTTTTCATCGATTCTCAAAAATTGGCTATGATCTCAGTTGTTATAGTAACAATATTATATTTGTCAAATTGTGCCTTTTAATCCATCTTAAGCTGTTAAATCTAGAATGTTCCTTTACCGGTGCTTGATCTGTGATGGCAACATATAATTGCTAGATGTTAAGCTGTGGCGAATATTTGTGACCTTTTGACCTCTGCCGACCTCATTATAAGACTGATTTGCATGGACATCATATGAAATCGTAGACGATACTATAAGCAACATTTTGAGTGGTAGATCGCCAATCTACAATGATTCTATCAAAGGAAATCTCAGTGTTTAATACCCCAGCACCTTAATAAGGCCTGCTTCACTGCAGGTATTAGCTCTAATATAACCTATCAAACACCATATTGAGTTCAAGCTTATCACATGTTAACATACATAATCCTAAAGAGGACATCGAAATCTGTTAGAACAATATAGTTTCGTTAATTAGTGGGGTTGTATTCAGGTGGGTCCCTCCAGCCCACGGACGAATACCACCACTTACCACACTACCAATGGATGAATCCACGGTTGTCTGTGGTCGTCCCATCTATATCTAAGCTCCACACACCCATTGCCCGTGTTTGGATCTATCGAGCCCTGAACTCCCAAAAACCTGATTTCCAAAAATTATTCAGGCAAGCTGTTGACTATTTTGAAACTAATTTGACTGGGCCTATGTAAATTAGTTTCAAAATATTCGACATAATGGTTATTAAGTACCAAATAATACAATTCATACAACTGACCGCCTATTGAGCAAATATGACTGACGTAAATACGCCATTCATGACACAATTGATTGTGACACCAGCCTGTATGTGAGATAATACATTATTACGCCATTCACTTGAGTAACAGATTTGATTCATCCAAAGCACACACGTGCCGCTAACCCTATTCATCGATTGACCATTTATGATGGACTTAAAAACGTCCTTCATGACCTAATTGAGTGTGACATTGACCTGCATGTGACGTAATACATTGTGACGTCATATACCTGAGTGACGGATTGGATTCATCAATAACACACATGTGACCCTAACCATATCCATCGATGTAGCGTTCGCTGCCAATAAAACAACTGCAACAGAAAGCCAAACTACAGAAGAACCCGTGATGCAGTGGGACAGGGCAAGGTCAATATTGGCTTGATCATTTGTTTGTTGGAATATACATTGGGCGACCTAAAGTAGGATTGAATGGAAACGCAATGCATGTTATACTAACCAATCAGATGATAGACTATGCCACCCACAACCCCATGATAGTTTAGCTGTTTATCATGCCGACAAAGAAAGATAGTCAGGTTTAGTAGCTTTATTTTGATACATTTGGGTATTGGTATTATTTACCAATCAGAAAAATCGAGCATATATAATCTCAGTCATAGACTAGCTTCTGTAAAACAGTTGAATACGCCGTGTTCTCACTGGAGAGTTAATCGGAAATAACGCCCTAACGCAGTATTGCGTAAACCAGGTTAGTCTCTCGTGAGAATACGCCCCAAGACTGGGTACCTAGCCATGTTAACAGTCAGGGTAATGAACTAGACGAGTAAGCCGCCATACTTGCAATAACCCATGGTGAAGTGATACACATAGGACCATCACTATCCAAAACAAACCGCCTCGTTAAAAAGGTAATCAATGGTGAATGGCAGAAGTAGCGTGATACTCACATGCTAGGTGGAGCTCTCTACGAGGTCGTGCCTTGTTCTGAAGGACAGTTTTATAAGTATGTCTATGTTCCGGGCGGAACCTTCAGTAAACCGGGTCAATAAGATTTACCGTGTCGTTATCGCGAGAATTGAAGAAAGAGGATTTTGTAATGTCTCCAGTTTTGTTTTAAAATAATGGTATTTCTTAACCATATCGTGCGATTAATGTAATAATTATATCGGGGAACAACAAGTAGCTTGGCTAACCCTGCCATTTTGATCGCCAGAGCTGGTACTCATTTTCGGCACATCGGGATCAGTTTTCGATATTCAGCTCTTCATCATATCGGCATATATCGTGCATCTCGGGTCAATATCGGATCACTCGCATCGGAGTAGTATTAGTATCGGGCTATTGTTATCGTCGGAACCAGTATTCAGTTGTAAAGTATTGAATCAGTAGGCCTACATGTACTTGTGTCATCGACCGGCAATTTCGTACATTTCTAATTGAATCACATTGTGCGTCAGTCGGATCGAATCGTATAAGGTCGTGGATCACATTATCAGCATTCAGTCAGTATTCAGCAACTCGCTTCATCCTGATCGACAGATTCCACTGCACATAGCATCGCTAGCGTTACTTAAGGTGAGCCAAACACTCAGTATTATTATTATTATTATTATTAGTATTATTATTAATATTATTATCTTCACTGTTTTTCCATCGCCCCATGCCACATGTTAAACAGATACTCAATAAAACAATGGAGGAGCGGTAAAGCATATGATGGGGTGGCATCAGACGGGAAATTGTAACGTGTGCGGCGTCGCCGACACCACTGGCCACGTTTTTCCCCCGGGAAATGCCCTACCTATGATGGTGAAAAGGGAGAACTGAATGATGCAACAAGAAACTCGAGCGTGGTGGACAACCTGCTAACATGTAAGGATTGGTGAATGTGTTCATCACTATTTTTAGTTAGTAAATACATCTGATAGACACCCAATATATGTAATAGCAGTCTCAGTTACGAATCCGATGTAATATGTCTCAACATTCCGTGTCTCCATTGTTGATAGCTATTTCGATCAGATGTGTCACTGGCTTCCACGTCCGCATTTTGCATATCCCATAAATTAACACGAAATAAAACTAAGAAAACAACAATACCGCTCAGAATGATTACAAATATATAGAATACAATATATCGGCACCGTGACAACTAGCACATCCCCATGCCACCCTTACCCAACCAATCCAACCCATGCCCATGCTGACCTACCTATGCTAACCACACTACCATCTAATCGATTCTATTCTTCTTCTATCTACTAATACGCAACATAAGCTGGCCAAGTTGCACGGTCAACATTCAAATAATCGGCAACGGAAATTCAATAGAATGAATGGTTAGTTGGATGACTGAGGAAGCTTTAGAGTCAAGGGAACTCTGCAGTGAATGTACCGCTTGGCCGCTTTCTTTGTGATTGCCCATAGGCCAATATGCATTCATGGTTAGATTAGGTAAAAGTAGGCCTAACGGCTGAAACAAAAATCGACGCTCACTAATTTAAGTTGGATTAGGCCTTGGCATCGCATTCGCGGTAAATTGTAATCTCACCACACCAAACACACTTCCATTCTCCACCTCACATGGAGAAGTCAACCCCGAGCTCTCCCATTTTCTAACTCTTGGATATAGGGCTGTTGGTATCACGCAAAGCAAAACAGAACATGGAATCAAACTTTAAACAACAACAGTCAGCAGAACAAAGACATCACTATCATTGTTAACCCGGTGTGAATAGGACCTGTTTAACAGGGACCTGAACGATATGCACAACCAAACCAATCGATCATCATCAGCTTCTGCTAATTCCGCGCAAAGTCGTATACGCTACCTCGTGGTGGTGCACTGGTCGAGAGCAGCGCAGTAATGCGTGTAGATCACTTAGTTCACGTGAAGAATCATTCTGGTGTTGGGGTAGCTATGGTTGCAGGCGAGACAACAGCTTGGCGCAAAATATGGATTAGATCGGACACACCACCCTGTCGTCTCTCCGGCGAGCATGCCTGATCTACAGCTGCACTAGTGACATAACCTGCTGCCCAGTCTGGTCCAGAGGCTGTGAGTGTTGCTCTGAAGATGTCTGCCACACTGGGTATCTCCAGCCATATAACCACTGTACCAGAGGTTAATAACATATGATGTCTATTAGAGTGTTGAGCTAACAGTGTGCCATCCAGGTAAAAAGTGCTGTTTGTGGACGAATTTGCCTTGAAATTCATATCTATAGTACCGTACTAAAAGTATATATATATGTAAACTGGTTGTGTAGCTGCGTGTACGCTTGCCTCTAATGGTGAAGGAAGATGATAGTTGGCTCGTCTTCTTCAAGCGGTATCACTGAGGAAGATTTATGTTTGAGTATCTGCGCCTGCCTAACCTATCATCCTTTTCCAGGAAGGGGAATTTGTAGTTTTTGCTTTGATGACAACTAAAATAATCAACGCTTAACTTGATTATATATATAATAAGAGTATGGTGATATGTCCAACATAGTTTTGGACAGTTTTGGACAATTTTGAACAGTTTTGGACTGGTTTAAACCATTTAAGACAGGTTTTAGACAGGTTTTGGACAATGTCTGCTCAAAGTTAGCTTTGGACTGTCCAAAACCCAACCCTGGTTCCAATGTGACACCATCTGCTGAGTAGGCAACGTGCCTACCGGGTGCCGTTGATGAAAGCTCATATCATTAAAGAACAGGTTAAGAAAATGTTATAAGCTGGAATGAGTAGGCCATCGTCATCACCGTGAGCATCACCTATCACGGCAGTGCCTAAGAAAGATGCCACTACTCGCGTTTGTATCGACTACAGGTCTCTAAATAGTGTATGTCATAAAGATTCATATCGATTACCGAACATATCCGATATATTTGAGTCTATGTATGGAGTATCTCTGTTTTCAACGATGGACTTGAAGTCTGGGGAGTTGAAAATTCCAATGTCCAGCCAAGACATCAAAAAGACAGCGTTTATCTGCTCTGATGTGTTTCCAATGGACCCGTATGCTGTTCAGATTTTGCAACTCAGGCATCGTTGTTCAACGTGCCATGAACTCCGTTTTTCAAAGTTATGTTGGACAATGCATGCAGGTAGATCTACTTGGTTACCACATTTCGGCACAATGTATTTCTGCTCAAGATGGGAATGTGAAGGTCATTCGAGAAATGAATGGTCCCCAGGAGGTTGGAGAAGTACGCAGTATGTTGGGTGCTACAGGATACTACAGCTCGTGTGTGAAGAATTATGCAGAGATAGCTCGTCCGTTAGTGGAGTTGGGAAAGAAGCACACGCGATGCCTGTATGGTAAAGAATAGCAGATAGCATTCGACAAATTGAAGAATGTTCTATGCAGCAAAACAGTCTTGACATACCCGAACATACCATATATCGTTTGTACAGTGATGCTTCCAGTTATGCTGTTGGAGCAATCCTCGTCGAGGAGGATGATCATGGTATAGAGCATGTTCTACAATATGTCAGTGCCACATTGGAAGATTGTCAGCTTAATTGGCCTGATATTGAAACAGACGTGTATGCGTTTGTTTATGCATTAAAGAAGGGACGCCTGTACCTTTCTGGTGCCAAATTTACAGTTTATACCGATCATAAACCCCTTAAGAGTCTGTTTGCCGGCGAGGCGCGCATCACGAAGGTACAACAATGCGGCATATTAATAGCCGACTATGACTGCAACATTGAATATATTCAGGGATCCAAGAGCATTCATGCAGATATGCTGTCGCGACTACGACGGCCAGCAGAAGTAGCTACCTTCGACACAGGAGATTATATCATTCCCGAGGTAGACGATGGCGTGCTACTGTTCATTCCGTTAGAAGCGTATCCCATGTCCTTCAAAGCGCCATGTGATGAGCAGCATGAAGAGTTTCCAGACTTGTTTAAAGAAATCATCCATAACGGAGTCGTCTATTCTGCACTTGCTCCACCAGCTCTAGATGCAGAATATTCATGCATGTGTCATTTTTCCGACAAGGTTAAAAAACCACTCCTTGAGAATGCGCATGAGAGAGCTGGTCATTAAGGTTTACAAACGCCGTTACGTCTGCTTAGAGATTCTTTTGTGTGGTCGATGTTTAGAAAAGATGTCATCCACATGCTAGATGACTGTCTGGTGTGTCAACTCAACTGAGCAATGACAACAAGCCTCTAGTATACGCCTACGACTCTAGCGAAATATCCTCACCAGCAGATTGGCATGGATTTGATAGGTTCTTTAATTGAATCAACGAAAGGCAATCTTTACATCCTGACGATCGTAGAGCACTGTGCAGCATGTGCTGAAATGTACCTTATTCCAGCCACGACAGCACTAAATGTGGAGGATAAATTTTTCAACGAGTATGTCGCACGTCATGGTGTGCCACAGATTCTGATTACAGACCAAGGTAAAGAATTATGTGTGAGAAGTACCGAGGCTAAATACAAGGAGTACGGGGCAGACCATCGAGGTGCAAGTCCATACTATCCTCAGATAAATGGACGCACTGATCCCTTCAGCCGTACTTTGAAAGAGCTAGTTCATAAAGGCATCAACAATGAATCCAGAGCATGGGAAGATGAGCTAGGTGTGACATTGACAGCGCATCGGATTACTTGACATATGGTAGACGTGGTAGATTACCAATGGCCATTCCGATAGATACTCTGGTAGAGTTAGGTGATAGACTTATGAGCCTCAACAATGCTTTATTGCGAGCTCGTGCTGATACTGAGAAATCTAGACAGTATCGCCATGTGCAGATCGACAAGTGATCGAATGCAGCCGAAATCAATGTAGGGGACTCGGTGGTAGTAAATGCCGAGGAACGATTGAATTTGACAACACGTAGTGATCCGGAGTACGAGATATTAAAGTTGAACGGACCAGTTGTGCAAGTTCGTTATCAGTGCTCCGGCAAAGTCTGAGTCCTAAATGTCTCGAAACTATGCATAGGCGGCCCAGAAATGTGTTGGGATGGATATGTAATCCGGCAATAGGAACCAGAACAAGGCAGCTTGTGAAAAACGTAGTTTTTCCGAAAAACTTAGCAATTCCAGGAGTAATTCCCATTCCAGAAATAGTGCCGATTCTCAAACTGGAGCCTATTCCATCAGCAAGCCGAGAAACCAAAGCACAAATGGAAGTTGTTCCGAATGTGAGGAATGAGTTGTTAGAGGACCAAGATCAAGAGATGACTGATGAGCAGCCCGATGAGAATGAGTTATCCATGGAAACTGACGCAACACCTAAGATTTTTGGCATGTCATCATCGAGGCTGTGGAATCTGCACAAGCGTAGACCTCATCCGATTCTTCAGCCGGCTAAAAACAACTATCTAAGAATCAATGCTGTTTACTGGTTAAAGAGCGATGAGCAATTTGTTCACTATCTATTTTTCCATTTGCGACGATAGGAGCCATTATTCACGTTTTTGTTGAATGAGACGGATCTCGTATTAGTTACAAATTAGTATCAGATCGTAATTTAATTTAATTATTGAAACTATGAACAGTATCGTAAAGAAATCAATGTTAAAGATCAATAAGCTTGTACATGTAAACCAAATTAGGATAAACAGGGTGTATGATGCTGTAACGAATCTATCAATCATTGTAGATGAGGTTGTTCAATGTCAAATGAAGTGGAGATGATACCTGTTTACACTAATCCGAATTGGACAGGTGGTTGATGCAATTGAATGCATAGCATATGCATACCATTGAGCATTAATGACTTTTCACTGAAGAACATCGTCTCTTGAACTTGGAAGATTTACCGAGGAATTATTTGGCCCCTCTGATTTAACAGATGTTGGCCGTCACATTGATGTCGGAGTTAAGCTTACCCAACTGCATCAATGGTATTATGGTAGTGTCATTGTTTATCCACTTTGGAGTGATCCGGAAAATCTCCATTTTATCGCGACCTTGCCACTTATTGATGGAGGAAATTATGACGAGCATGGCATGCATGGTCGGTACCGCTAAATGAACTTTACCACTATATGCAGGTAGTCGTGTTCAGAGTGAGCATAGGTCTCGATACCCAAGCAGGATGGTATGTCATCCCATTCAAATGCCTAGGAAATGAACACGGACTTTGCGATGGCAACTTGCAAGTTGATTCGAGCCATATTGCATGCATTGTCAGTATGCTAAAGAATAGGACTGATCCAACATGCAAGATCCAGTTACCACAATCTAATGATACTTCTAGCAAGTTATTTAAAGGAGAATTTACTTGTGTGATTTTACAGACTTTTGGTGAGCACGAGAAAGTCCATTGTGATGATAAGGTAATGGAAGAGTATTTGCTGAAGAATGGTGTATATGTGCTAGATCCAGTTAAATGTGCATACATTGGTGAGGGACGGAATTTTCGTCTGAGCAAGGCTTAGGTGCATCGGTTTGAAACGGGCAACCAGACATTGAATATGTCCACCGTAGACATAGCGGATATTCTGAGACAAGTGTTAGTTGTGAAGAGTTTGAAAATGGACAAATGGCACCATTTACAAAATGTTAAATCTGTACATCTAGCACCAATATATGTAAATTGAATGTAGACATGACCAGTTTCGATCTTATAGGTACTAGGGCAACCGTCATTTATGCCGTATCCGCAATCATAATAATAGCAAGTATTATACAGGTAATTCATAAATGTAATTTATATTCCAAGATGAGAAGTTATTGCATCAGAAGGCTGGTCAAAGAGATGACTGGGCTGAATCAGTTCTTGTCATGCATATCATTTCGGAAGGCTAGTATCAACCGACTTTCCGATGAACCTAACAAGGCAGGCCAATCTTCCCGTCATGAAGACGTTGTATCACTTTCGGTTCTGACACAAATAGAATTGCACATTCTGGATGTCTCGTTTGTCTCACACTACTGAGATCACCATTATTTACCACATGCGATTTTGCCTGGAAATGCATATCTATAGTACCGTAATAAAAGTATATATATATATATATATATATATATATATATATATATATATATATATATATATATATATATATATATATATATATATATATATATATATATATATATATATATATATAAATATATATATATATATATTTATACATATAAAAAAATGTATATATATATATATATATATATATATATATATTTTATTTAATATATATACACCCGTGCAGAAGTTAAGCACCACCCTATTTTTACGCACATGCGAGGGTATATTCATGTGCTATGAAGAAAGCAATAGCATAAACATTTATGTACCCATCCATCTTAGTGCAAGAGGTAATAATGCAACTAGAGGAATGCTGATTATGATGGTGGGGAAACACTGTATGTTTTTGTTTGAACTTGAAAACGAGGCCTGAATATGGTTACGTTGACACAACTGACAACTATTGCCCTACAGTTGACACACGTGGCTAGATTGTCATTAATGGTGTCTGAAAACGAAGTTTAACATCTGTGCACGAGTTTGAGACTGTCATTATTAATACCGGGTATATCCACCTTGTGCCTGGATGACGGCCTGGACACGACGTCTCATGCTGGTCACCAACCGACTGATACGCCATTGTGGTATTCGTTGCCATTCAAGATGGAGTGCGTCTGTTAATTCATGTAGGTTCTGCACAGGAGGATCCCTCCTTCTCACCATGTTTCCCAGAATGTCCCAGATATGCTCAATAGGGTTCATGTCAGGGCTCCTTGATGGCCATGGTAGGGTTTCGATGGCATTCTGGCGGAGGTATTCATGCACAGCTCTAGCACGATGTGGTCGGGCGTTGTCATCCATGAATATAGGGTGGGTTCCAGGTACATGATTTACAAAATGAGGGACCACAACTCTATCCAGTATGGAATCGTGATATCTTTGTCCATTTAGTGTTCCAGGTACAGTCAACAGAGCCAGCTTACAATCAAATGAGATGCACCCCCATATCATAACGGAACCTCCACCAAATGGAACTTCTTCCATGATGTTACGTTGGTCGTACGCCGTGCGTCTGGACCTCCATACACGAGTTCGACCATCTGTGGCATGAAGCAGGAACCGACTTTCATCGGACCAGTGTACCCGTCTCCAGGAGCTCATGTTCCAGTGTCTCCCTTCGTTGCACCACCTCAGACGCTCCTCTGTGTGGTGTGCAGTGAGGAGAGGACGTCTGACAGGTCTCCAAGCTTTCATGCCAGCAGCATACAGTCTCCTTTTGACGGCAGCCATTGACACTCTATTGCGCGTCTCCCATTGCTGGCTGAGTACTCTGCTGTTGGTGAATGGAGATCTCCTAACAAGGCGTACTAGGGCTCGATCATCACGGGCAGTAGTCTTCTTCGGTCTTCCAGATCTAGGCCTGTCCTTCACCTCGTTAGTTTGCCCATGTTTTGCAATCAAACGACTGATTACAGTATGGTTAATGTTCAGCTGTCTGCCAATCTCTCTGCATGACATACCAGCGGTATGCATGCCTATGATTTGCCATTTCACACGATCACTTAACCTTCGTCTTGCCATAGCGGTTCACAATCAAGAGCTAATTCTCTCTGTACAAATAAACCACGGTCATGAACACAAAATTCCTAATCTTGTCGCCTAAATCTGTATGTAATGTTCTACACCTCAAACTGGACTTTTACATAACTGAACACGTGTGCTGTTTCCCGCCACGCACGGAAATCAAGCGGCGTGAAGTCATGCATGCATGTGCATTTCGTACTTGGAATTATGTCAGCTAACGCAGGGACAAAAAGTATGGCAGCCTAGTTGTACCATCATGTTTCTACGTTCTATTGTTTTTGCTGGTGCTTAACTTTTGCACAGGTGTATATAAATATATATAAATCTTCGTTCATTCTGGGAATTTAATCTGCGGAACCAACATTCCCAGGAAAATTGTATATCAATGTGTGAAGATTTTAAAAAGGATTTGCAGATATCTTTAAGCAATATTCAATCTGAAAGGTGTTGAGCAGACTGCTCTGTCGGGTATGTACCGGCCCCTGTCGGCTGGGTACGAAACGACTCAGTAGGGGATACTCTAGGCTCACCACCCACCCACACACACCCCCCCCCTCCCCCCCCCCTGACCACATATGACCCGCGCATATATAAGCCATTTGGAAGGCGAATCGAATGGCAGAGCCTGTGAGATCACCATAAGCGCATCCGCGGATATGAGACGTAAACAAACGCTGAAGCGTTAGCCTATTGGGACTGGAAACTCATGTATGTAGTCGCTCATGTTATTGCAATTCCGTAATATGTGACCGTTCAGCACACTTTTGTGAATGCATTATTACCAGAATTGAACGGAAAATTCAATAATCTGAACGGAAATAAAATTGGTTCAGAACTGACAAAGAAACGGTAAAGTTAAGACGGACTATTAAGAGCTCTAGTCAAAGTATAGACATCGCCAGTGCACGTACATGATCGGGTGGGAGCCAGACACTATTGCTCTAGCTAGCTCGCCTCATACACAGCACGTGCTCTGATTGGCTGAGCCGGCGGGCACAGCCTCTCACCGAGTATAAAAGGCGTTCTCAAAGCCAAACTCAGTAGAAGGGCGGCGGCTTCGGTCCAATTGAGAACTCGTTCCTTATCTGTCTACTATGCCGAGCTCGCGTGCTGCAATCTACACCAACGCAGCTTATTACAGTCAGGTTCCCCCTCAGGTCAACAGCACTCCACCCTGCATTAAGTCTCTGGACGCTCCTGGTAGATCAACTTGGGCACAACTCTAAATTAAAAGAAGGCTCTTTATGCCGACCTTTTGACTATTACCAACCAAACCAGTATGTAAGAATGGTGGTGTTTGTAATGTCTCGCCAGACTTGGCGTACCATGACAGAAATGGTGGTAACATCCAATTGATACATCCAGCATCACTGAATTTATGTTTCAAACGTAGTCCAGCCAAGGACATTCCTTTATCTGCCGCAAGAGCTATGCGGCGTGGATCGTCTTGTGCTGAGAAATGATTTAATATAATATGTACTTACCATCTCTACACAATGGAAGCATCATTCACAGCACAAACAGCATAACGGTGATTCGGTGAACGTATCTTTATGTGCTATGTATTGCAATCTATTTGCCACCAGTAGTGACTTTATTCGTCACTGTTTTTAGTATGAAACATACCGACCAGCATCCTGCAGCAATTCTTCAGGCGGTAGCTACACCGTGCATCAACTCACACTGTAAGAAGACGGTGTAAAGACTAAATGTGCTGTTTAAATTGCACTGATGACTAATAGGTGCACCACATAGAGACATAGCTTAGCTATGTTATACCGTTATTAATAAATAAAGTAACATATTAAATGGTACCGTAATGTCAGATGCGACCTCCGCTTTAATATAATATTGTATGTTATGCATTGTAAACGATGCCAGCAAATAATGGTACCATAGGCTAAGTTGGCCTTATACTTCAATGAATGTACAAGTGTAATTAGGCATTCTGCCCATATTATTAGTTTAGCATTAAAAACTAGAAAGATATTTGGACCACAGTCCACCCAGGTTACACTACACACCAACAACAAATGCATCACCATGTCCCCCCCACGGTACCAATTTTACAATAAGGTCTCTGCTCATGCTCTCGCTAGAAAACATGGCATGCCACCGTTAAATCTAGAACTATGATAGCTCGATAGGATAGGTTTGTAATCTAGCCAAGGGCGATTACTCTGCAAAATTAGAAGGGTTATTAAAACTCTCCTCTACGGTCAAAGACCGTTTTATAAACGGTACTACTGATTTTCATAGTTGGCCATCCATATTAAGGCCTCCTAAATTAAAGTGGATAGTAACTGCCTTTGACTACGCTTCTCTGGCCGTCTGGCAGAAACACGTGTTTGAGTTCACACCGTCAGAATGGGTCTGACTAAGTCAAGAAACTACAGTCAGTTTCTGGACAGCCAAAATCAATCTGTCATTCACATACATACACCGTGTATCTTCGGATACCTAGTAAGCAAGACGTGTTTTATGCCAAAGTAGGAAACACGCCGAAAATATAAAGCATGCAATATGATTGTGGTCCCAGCAGTGTTCTTTGGGCAACTTTCTCCAAACCTAAAGCATGCAAACGGTAATGCCAAGGTACAGATCTCACATGATCCGCACTCAAAACATGACGAATGTTGACAGATAGAAACACGGATCGCCATCTAACTCATAATGGTGACTGGGTGAAGCCTTAGAGCTCACGACGCCCTATGGGAAAGCCATCATAGATGGAAATACGTTTCTCTCTCCCCAACGTAAGTAAGCTAAGAACCGCTCTCTAAAACATGCTTCCATCAATGTGATTTGTCCATGTGTTGTTATTTGTGGTTGTGATGTGGTATGTGGAGGGATCACTCTGCGGCTCTGAAGCTATCACCAGACAACATGTTGCATGCTGTCAGTCTGAGGAGAGATGCCCCGTGGGGTATCGGCAACGGTTCCTAGCATCCCTGCCAGGAGACATATTCATTAAAGACAATTGGTGCTACGCCATTCGCGGCCTAAGAATATGTGTAAGGAGTCAAAACGTAAATTCAGGCTTACGTTCACACAAGGTAGGTAAAACTATGAATGGTACCAACTAAAACAGATCCTTAACTCACACAAGATGACGGTGCTGAATTCGATAAGAATCAGCCACCATATACAGCAGCATTAAAATAAGTACATTAGGATAAATACACATGGCAATTTATAGCCATTTATACCGCTCTCCTCCTCCGCTTCGGCGTTGAAGGCGTATTTTCTTTTTGACGCAGGCCCGCACGAGGCATTTTCCTCTCGCAAAGTTTCATATTGCCAACCTTGTATGTATTAAGGAGAATAAAATTGTCTTTCTCATTATTGTTACTGTTGGATGACTCCCTAGCCGTGTGCACACACGCGGTGACAGTTCGTCCACCCTTCCCTCGCATGTGTATGGCCAGCTTCCCACTGGTTGCCTTCTCACAAGGTGCCATGGTGTGGAACCGTCATAAATGTCCTTTCAGACAAACGGCAAAGATGCAGTCATCCTTGGCACTAAAGTGGTATCGGTGCCCCATTTTTCTCCGCACATCGTTATGGTATTCCATGGACACTGTTGAGGCATATTATCAGGTTTAATACACATCAGATACAAGTGATGAAGGAAAGTCATCTGGGATGTAGGTAATGCTAAGGACGCTTTCTCGGAAGCGAGCAGTAATTTCTGCGATGCAACATTAGATGATTTGACGTTGGCTCTAAAATGACCTGAAACTGTGCAACGCACCATGCAGTGATGGCATTAGTGTCAAATCTTATCACACGTTTTGGTATCTTTTGGGACACGAATTTGTTAAAGGTGTGCACGAAATCTGTTCACAAGAGAAGCTTCCCTTTACAATGTTTCAAGCATATGTGAGACTTATTTTTAAAAATGGAGATCGTGGTATACTAGCAAATTACAAACCCGTTTCACTTCTATGCCTAGGTTATAAAATCATTTCGAAAAATCTTACGAAAAACTATCAAGTGTCGTGGATGAGGCCATCCGCACAGACCACACCTGCTCTATTCCGAGTAGATCGATTTTAGCAAATGCCTTTTTTAATTAGAGACACCATGCACGTGGTAGAAGAAAAAATATTCAAAACACTATCATTGAAGTATATAACGAAATGGCCTTTGATAGGCTTGTGTGGAATTTTCTTTTCAAATTGCTCAGCCACATTGGTGTAGGTCCAAATTTCATCAAATGGATGCATATCTTATATGTTAATAGCAGTAGTAAATATTGTGTTATTACTTGTATTAGCAAAACAGTAATTGTAGGACGCTGTGTGGGGCAAGGCTAATCGCTGCCCCCGCATTGTTCATAATAGTGATCGAGTCCTTATGGTCGACCATTTGCGAAAACTGTTTTTTCAATGGCATTGAGATTGAAGGGGTGAACAGATCCATAAAAGTATCAGATCTAATTCTGATTTGGAAATATTGGATCATATTTTAGATGACTTTCAAAAGGCCTCTCGTTTGAAAATTAATAAAGATAAATCATAAGGTTTGTTTCTAGGCAAGTCGAAGAGCGAGGGTGATCAGTCGCTATACATAAAATGGACAACTGATTCGATAACGATACTAGGTATACATTTCAGTAGGACGTTTGGGGAACTGCCGAAGTGGAAGGAACAAAATGTCTGTAAATTCGATTACAACTGTTAAGCAAGTTACTTTATTCAGACACTCAATGGGAAACTGTGTCTCGGGGATTAATTGCAGGATGTATAAGGCCATTTCCTGCACACTTTCTCTTTTGTGCAACAAGTCTGCCGGCCAATTATACGTGTGTATCTAAGGTACTTTTCGAGTCAAAATATGCTCTTATTGCTTTCGCTAAACTAGAATAGCCAACATAACATTGGGAGGATGTTCTAAAGGTAAGCCAAAGATGGTATATGTTGTGAAAATAAAGTGTTGTATTTCCCCTCTATGGCCAAGAAAGACATTAAATATATTGGTGACATTGGCAATCATAGTTCCAGGAAATTGAAATCCTTAGCTTAAATTCCACACATTACTCAGCTGCCATGTGCGTATTGAACCAGCTACAATGAGCTATACCACTAGAATAGCTAGCTTTGCCCAATGGACACATCAACAATGATGAGCCTACTTTGAACCTAATGTACAATGATACAGGACTGTCTTGTCACATGACAGAAAGGAATTGGTATTCATTGCTGAGAGAACCACGGCGTAGCCGTCCAACATGTATAGTGTCGTACAAGCGGCATGGATTCCATATTACAAATTGGAAATTGGTATGGAACAATGCACGTTTACCCAACACACCGAATCAGGCAAGAGATTGTGTCTGGAGATTAATTCCTCAGAGACTGTGGGTTAAACACCTTATGAGTAAGGCAAATATGTGTATCTAGGAAGAGAGCAACTGCGTATTTTGCACACATTCTGAAGGAACGTTAGTACATTTATTTAGCGATTATCCTGGGATAGTATCAATTCTGGGCATATGTAGAGAAGACATTATAACTTCTATGTGTGCCTAGAACGGATCTAACCACTCAAACAAGTATGTTTCCTGAATTTGAAAACATTGGCATGTTGAACAATTATAAGACAATCGCAATATGCTGTTTAAGCATTGATGCTTGTGGTATTGGGAAGCACCACTGTTCATTTATATATGACAGTAACATTGGATGATTTGAAGACTTTAAATGCGATAAATTCATGGATTACTATTGCATAGCATAAGCGGTGACTTTTATAAATATGTATACAATCGGAAGATAGAAACGTTAAAAATAGATGGTGCAGATAAGACCTAGCATGGCTTGAAAATGAGAAGTGTCATTAAAAAACGCCATGGCTAACAAGAGCAGCGGTACCATAACCTCCTTGACGCCTACCACATAAGGCAGCTCACACAAGTAAGTAGTTCTGGACCCCAAATATGCTCACTCCAGTTCTAACTCCCTCTATCATGGACGCATTATACTAGCATACTCGTATAGACTAAAATAGCAGAACTTGGAATATCAATAATACTGACATAAATTAAGAGCTCATACTTTCCAAGAATCGTCAGTTAAATGGTTTCCATTTTCTTAGTAGCTGGGTATGAGTGAACTTGTTTCTTAGATGATGTTAACAGAAGTCTATTGTGCCCCTAACCTTCCATACAGAATTCGTCTATCACGTTTGCCAAATAACAGCTGCCTTTAATTAGTATTTGATTATTTGCATCACTGCTTCGGCTCTTTGAGTTAGTGTAACTTTACATTTGGGGAATACAACAACTAAATTACATTTGGAGCGAATAGACGTATTCTTACGATGTGTGTATGTAGATCCACGCGTGTAGTTGCCCTAGAGCTGGGTATATACCACTGCGTTACCTAAAGATGTTGCTGTCAAGGAAAACAACACGTTATATTAATTATTTTCTAAGGAGCTATGCAACTGATAGAGTGGCGTAAGACTAGCATACGTCTCTGACTAAAGAATCATCGGTACTTGGTACATCAGTAAGTCACTTTATTATGAAGATGTTGAAGATCGTATGGGCTTATGAAGACCCAAAAGAGTGGCCCGATCGGCCCCTCCATAAGCTAACGTCAACATTAAATATGTCACGTGTTAGCTGACGTCAAAATCGAAATAACGTAGCTTCGTCAGAAAGATCGAAAAGTCTGTCACCAAAGTGCATGAATTGTATGCCTTTGGATTAAACGCTCACATATCCTAGATATGCTACACCAGGCCACGTGCAATGGGGACACGCTGCAACCAGTGAGACAACTACTTGAAGAAGCCAAGCTGAGAGAACAAGTCACGGCAGCGAACTCTGCAGAGTTTCAGACATTAATCGGCTTCCAACAGGGAGATAGTATAGCCTCTATATTGATGCAAACATGAAATTTGTGCGGCAAAATTCCAGAAGACTATTACACCAAATGCCCATACTGGGCATGCCACAAGAGATGACATACAATGGCCATGTGGACTTCATAGACAAGGACCATTATAACACCCCTTCACGAGATATTTCCGAGAGCTGGTGACACATTAAATGTGAGAATCACTTTTATTCAATCCAAGACAGAGTGTACCCACATATACCTATCGACAATACACAGAGCTAAAGAGAATGACGGCACACTGTGTGGCGGCGAACCACGGAACAAAAGCATAATCTTGGGTTTACTGTTCGGAAGTACTATTGAAATTGATGCACGCTTTGTTATTGAAAACAGTACTTGTAGAAGCTGTGGATTCGTAGATCAAGGATGCCCTTGACACAAATGGTATGCATGTACAACACAACATGCGTACCTTTGACGCTGTACAACTGGAATAGCTGGGCAGCTCCAAATGAAGCTGTAGACAAACTTGATGCCTGCCAGCACAGCCATCTCCGCATTATCACTGGACACCGATAGTCTGAGAGCATACTGTTCAATGACGCGCTACACAAGATGCCTGGCTATATGTTGAAGATACCAGAATATGCAGCCACAAAGAGAGCCGTGGAAATAGTTTTACTGGCGTCAATAAATATAAAGTCATGGGAGTGAGTCATTGCACAAGTATGTTAAGTGTGTTGCGGTCGACCTCAAGAAAACAAGACTCAGTACACACATGCCTAGAATGAACCCGAGGAAGCTAAATATGTGGCTAAGGACGAGAGCCAGTAGTCAAAGCCGAATAATGACTAAATGCAGCTGTATACTGTTTCTACTACAACAGCCATACACTAAACCGAGTGCAGCACCATCAAACGTAGGCCCAATCGAAATAGTGTGTTGTTTTTTACATGTTTCTAATCTACAAGGATTCAAGGAGGGTCAAAGATCAAGGTGGTCGATATCTTATCCTGAAGCGGATTATTGTAATATTGAATGGTTCCACTAGTTTTCGAATTAATACAATGACTATTTCCATGATACTGTTGCAAGCGTTACACGTGATGAGTAACATGTGGATAATATTACACCAAATCCGCACCTGGCTATTAGTATGACGTCAACTACTTACTCATATTATCAAAACCTTATATCAGAAACGTGCTCAACCATGCCTGCCTACCCATCGGCACACCCATCCGTCTTCACACCAAACCGTTCACTTCCTCATCCATGATTCGTATGTCCTCGAACTAAACTCTCCTGCACCCCAGCGCATCCCCACGCACACACACACACGCGCGTGCACGCAAATTCGTATAATCAGCTGAGGATGGCATGCGCACTATTTTGTGGGAATGTGTTTATAAAGAGTAACATATTAGGCTAGAGGATTTGGTCAAACCTCGGGAAAAAATTCCAATGTTATTGAATCCTTCGGATTTTTGTTCACATATGACCATCGTATCACAGACAAAAAGTCGCAGCTATTAACTATTGGGGGAAATTGTGTATGCCAAATTGAATTTTTGTCACAATTTTTGCCATTTCACATATTGTAATCATACACTAGACGAAACCAAATTAAGATTTCTCAGGATATTTTATGGTTACATTGCTGGAATTTGCTCAGGATGTTGAAAATAAAATATTCTAACTGACTTTCAACCAAGTAGTAGACTTAGCAAAATCCAATATGGCTGCTGGTACGTTGAGTAAATCAGAATTCCCCATAATACAAGACATGCTCCAGGTAATTTAATAAATGAACCCAAATGAATATAACATACTAAACTAAAATGTATCTCTCGTACCAATCATTAAAGAGCTGTCTATTATCTCCATGCTTTAATTTGTAACCCATTCTTCAACATCGTCATCTTCAGCTTCACAGCTGTCAGTGTGTGGCCTGTTGTAGCAGGTTTCGCCATGACAACCTCCATATGCTGCGAGGCATTTTAACCCAGATTTGTGGCACGAGCATTGATTTGTTGCACATTGTTTTTTTATTACTGACTTTACATTTGCAACGAATGAATTTTAAGACCCTCTCTAGTGCAGCACCTAAATCAGCCATCGCCTGTCGCATACTATCTTTCTCCAGTTTCCAGCCCCACTTGCAAGGAGTGGGACAGTTGTATTTTAGTTCAGCCCATTGCTTCATTTGCATGTGGACTCGAAGGCTGTGATAATATGCTGCCCTCTCAGTTGGAGGTAATCTGTCAGGCTCAATTTTGTTACAGCGTGCAAACATTGCTTGGTACCGTGTATGTCTTAAAGAGGTTAGTGTGTCACGGTCTTTACCACCGTAACGTCTGCAGAAGATAGACACGCCTACAGCACCATCAACATCAGTGGTTGTCTCGTCAATCAGTGCACGGGATAGATGCTGCAACCTATTATATCTAACTAATGTCTTCATTAGATGCGTTTTTCCTTGTCCAAATGTAGATGAAGTCGTATCACAACCACTCCACGTGTGTATAAACAGGATATTATTACGTACAACCGGATCCATTACCTGGTGTGTTTCTCGAATGCTGTATAATTCAACACTTTTATTCGACGCACTAACCTTTTTTCTCTTTCATCAAGAATATGTCAGCCATTTGTGTTTCCCAGTGATGAATCTACATACTGAAGATATCCGTATCTTCAGCAACAAGGATTACTGGCTGGCCATTCTGCGAAAGGTTTAGAGCAGTTGATACAATCAAAGTGTCTGCATCGCCATCACCGCACTTAATTGTGTGTCCTTTAGAGTGTAGCAGGCAAATACCTGCTGATTCTTGTGACATTTGGAGTTTTTATTGAGAGTGATATCTGCAGATCATGTTCCAGACCTCCTCAAATGCTCATGATCCTTGGTAGATGACCCTTCGTACCCATCAAAAACAGCACAACACATCCCAAACATATTTCTAAGATATGTTTCATACTGTTCTACCACTTCTCGATATGGGGCATTCTTTTGCCATCTAATACGATGCAGGAGCCATCCGCCGTATATAACTGGCATACTGTCTTTGGCAATACCATTAGCTTGGTTACTTAGGTTGGTAAGATCTTTTTTAATCTCTCTAGCTAATGCTGCCCTATCTGGTTTTCGCATGAAATAATCTTCGAAGGGTGGTGTAGGTACCGCTGACAGCTCATACTTGAAGTAAGATGTAAGGTCCTCAGACTCCCGGTTAGCCAATGCCGTACAACGCATGAATAAAACACTGGGCTCAATTTGGATTGATTTCTTACCCACTTTTATACCTGGCAGAAGATATTCCAATGTCCGAACTTGCTCCGATCGCTTAATATGTGCACTACTAAATGCTACACCATCATGTGAGTGTTGAATCTCCCTACCAATGTGTTCAGCTTGGTCACAAGTGATACCATCCTCATCGGTTGCTGTTAGTCCAGTTGCCAGTGATCTTAATGCAGAAATCTCATCATTGAAATGGTTGTGCTGTTCAAACCAATCCAGTATTTTCTCCATGTCTGTCGAATATCGCCTGCACCTAGATTTTCCTAGTTCTGCGTGCTGTTCACTCGTAGCATGGTGGCAGTTTGTTAAACTTGTAATCGAGTCATGAATAGCTGCACAATGATACATGTTATAGACCGATTGGTGTCTAACACTATCTGTTATACCACGATCATGTGTCAAACCTCCTCGAGCGTTCATGGATCGCATTAGAATTTGCTCTATGCATAGATCAGTCCACAAACCAGCCCAGTATTTTTCACTTCGGCGCACTGCATGGTAGCCTTCCGACAATTTCTGGTAAAACCACGGATGTTGATTTGGGAGGTTCATCATTATTTGGAGGTACAGTCTAGCACTGTTGGCATAATTGATATGCCCAGATGCAGCAAAAAAAGATTCAGCAGCTTTCCAGCAGCTGTGAGGTGAACTTCCCAATCGCACACTCGCTCACACTGCATAAGGATCTTGACAATGTTAATATAATATAGATACAAAGTCCAATACATGGCAGTGCGTGACTCATTTTCCATGTGTTCTTTGTGCTTAGCAATACATTGATCTAAACCTCACAGTGCTTCCGAATCAAGAATGTCATTGAGTGGTACACCACCATCTTCGGTAACTTGATCAAACAATTCTTTTAGTTTGCTTACTTGATCCATGGTTAATCAATTAGTGTTTTGGGACGATTCTGAATTGGAATGTTCAGACTCTGCATGTAATATACCCGAGACCAGCGTAGTCATAAGTGCCTTTTCGACCAGAAAATGTGCACGTAAAGCTCTGGCAATTGATTTACCTGTCAAAATATGGGAAATAGTATTTGACCCATAGACTTGTCCCATGGCTTCCTCAAGACCAGACCCTTTCATCACATTACCGATACTGCCACAAACGCTCATAAGAAGATGAAACCCACCAAGTGGACAAACTATCCTGTTTAGACCTTTTGACTCAGTAATGTCTACTGCTTTCTGCCAGAGCGGGTGGTCAAATGTAATGCAAGTACTGGGTTGCATCAATCGACAGGATTGTTCTTGAATGTACAAAAGTGTAGAGTACAGACACGTCTCGTCATTTGGATCAAGGTCTATGAAAGAAAGAATAAGCACTTGCCATTTGTTGATGCCATCATCGAGTGATCTGAAGAAGTGTTGCATGAATCCAGAGAACTTAGGTATTTGTGTATTTGCTTTGCTGAAGAGGAGAGCTGGTTGCCACATAGAATTAGCATAATATGCTACTGATGGTGTTATATACGGTCGCTGATTTTCCTCAATGGATTTAAACTTTAGGGAGGAAAGGCCTGATACAGCTGACCCTATGTATTGAACAATGGGTATACCTTTGTCCATCATAAGTTCCGAAACAGCCAATCTTGCCTTACGTCTTACATGTTGGTCACAGTTTGTTCGATCTCCTTTAACAGCCGACATTGCTATCGTACCCATACCATGACACTGATTATGGCCATCTATCATCCTGAGATCACGGTCTGCATTATCAGATGCCCATTGCGTGATTTCTGCATCTGCATTTGGTGGTAATGTTCCAATATCTTCCGCTTGTAAAATCGATTGCTTAAACAAAGTGACCGCACCATATGAGACCGAAACACCTACTCTAAATAGCTCATCTACTAGGCACTTTGATCCAAATACATGATCCATCTATACGGCGGTCCCAAACAAAATAGGTGACATTATTGAAGATGGTCTTACAGCTTGTGTAAGTGCTTGGCCAATGCTATTTCGTCTTACGTCATTACTTATCATTGTCTCGATAAAAATACGTATCAGTGGTGTAAGGAACTCCCTTCCCTTATCAATATCCTTAATACCATTTCTACCCGGGTAGTTTTCCTTTGAATATTTCCCCTTACGTATTTCCTCCTTTAATAGTTTCGCACACGTAATGCCTGTTCTTTCAGCGTCTTGTGCATCAGCATCTAATTTCTCAGAGTGCCATGTCTTGTGTACTATGTAACTTGCCATATTCTGGAAACACCGCACATCCTCCCGACCTTCTTTCATTCGTGACCAACATATGTGGCCACCATAATGCTCATGAAGTGTATCTCGAATGCTTTTAATACCATAGACTGCCCCATTAGCCAATTCTTTCATTTTCTCAATGATATCAGTAAAAGTCAGTGTTTCAGTCTCACCCTCCTCATCCAGCCAGTCGCAAACAGCCTCAAAGCAACCCTGCTTCCCTAAATCAGCTGGTCGACAGACTGTCACATTCTTAGCATATGCAAAGCAAAATAAATCTCTATAACATTTGCTATGATATTGTGCTTCTGCTGCTACTAAATCTATGCAATCATTTACTCTTGTCATAACATCATATGCCCATAGGTCGTCACGATTGTTACATCGCTTTAAAACGGATTCCCTGAATCCAAGTAGCGTAACCTCGGACACAGGATCTCGTGTTGGATGTTTCAGGTCAATGGTCGCGGCTTTTCCACATAGAAAACAATCAGCTGCCCAGTCAAATGGCTCAACACGTGAACGTAATCTTTTGGATGTTGATCCACCCCCCATTAGCATCATCGGTGCTAGTTCTTCGCAGGTCCGTGTATTCAGCCCTACACCTTTTTATTGTATGTACATACACATTTCCAATTGGGGAGGTTAGAGACCTTTCCAAAAGGTAGTTATGTAATTCATCATCACCTCGAAGACGACTTATGCGCAAAAGAGTCTCAAGTCTTTTTTGTACACTTTTTGCTTATATCCATCCAATGGGTTGCGACAGATAACGCAATTTCCCTTGGATAAAGTATGCTGAAATGGGAGGGTCACATTTTCATTTGGCTCATTCATTTTTTGTGTTTCTTAATAGCCTCTAAATAATTTCAGTTATAGTGTGTGCTAAATGCACGTGTTTCTGTTTTAAAAAACTATATTACATAATTCTGTGTCGAGAAATACAATGTAAAAGCAAAAGTAGTTTTACAATGTACTTTCTCGAATGTGTTCTAATATTACCCCGGTCCATTTATTATAATAAATCACCATATTCGGACGTCAGGATTGAATCAATATTAATTATTGACAAACCATGGCATACTCTGATAAATTGTATTTGCAAATTGCATTGATATGATCGAGAAATTAGACATATTGTAATTGGAGGAACTGGCATTGGGAACTACATGTTGATTTAGTGCATGTGTGTATGGTTATACCAAAATTTGCCACGCTGTCTTCAAAATACCTCAACCGTTGTATAATGCTGAGCTACAACATTCTACCTTTAAGAACTGTGTCAATGTTCATCTCTGTAATTATAAAAGAAGTGGCGGAAAACTGATTTTACGTTCATCTATCATATAATTACAGTTTGTAAGAATACTGTGGTAGATCAAATTCAAAGTGCTGTCAACAATCTTCCCCAAAAGGTATCGCTTGCAACTTTTTTCCGTAATACTATGGATATGTGGGGATATAATTCCGGAAGTTTTGATAGCATTACAATGCTTTCCTCAGGTCGACCACAAACTAATTCATCCTACTAGCCTATATTCTTATGACGATTACGGTAGGAAACGAGGAGACGTCATCTTACGCGGGTTCTATAGCACCGTCATGACAAAGCACGTGGACTACACTGATCAAGTGTGTGTGGCAGCTGTGGATAATGGATAAATCCAACACTAATGTATTGATGGCATGACCAATTACGTCGCCTATAGGTTGACGTCACAATCATAAATGGCAGTTGATATTCCGTCATGAACCTGGAATACCGTGTTAGTTGTACGATTTGTATGTATTTCCCATTTAATAAACATGCTGTTAAATATTTTGAAAGTAATTTGAATGCGGGCATTACATATTCAGCAGTTTAGTTGTATGGATACCATGAAATTGGGATTTTGGGTATTCAGAAGTTAAAGAATATATACATCGATAACAACATATACACAGAGTGAACAGAGACTAGCTAGAGGTGGACGGGCGTGGCCAGACATGGATCCATCCATTCTAGATTCGGTCCACCCCTCCCGCACCCCCATAGCACCTCCTAACACCCACCTACCCCCCTCCAGACACAATTCCAGAGGGTCGCGATGCACACTCTTCTCTGTGGGTGCTCGAATTCTGTATCGCTATCTGTTCCTCGCTATAAAGACGTGTGTCGCTGTATAGCTATTGCTAATGTAGATCCGCCACCTGATAGCTATTCTGGAAACTACCAAGGATACGATGAGTCCATTTGTGCTAGATCTAATCACCAACATCAGCCTACACTCTGCTATAAGATAGAGCCTACACCGCCACATCAGCATACCTCAGCCCAGCTATATTGTCACAAGCCCAATCTACACATCAATGCATAGTAGCTCGACGAAGCTGGCCGATACACTAAAACGGATATCTGGCAAAGAACAGCCATGTGATCAACGCCTTCACACATATTCAACCGCTGCTACCAGCACTGACCAGCAATTTGTAAGATCGCTAACAGTCCACCAATGCTCAAATCGTAGCCAACGCATATGCCATTGTTGCCACCCCTATATTGCGACTGTGTCTTCATCAGAACCACAAACATATGCCATGTACACATATCCAGTATCGCCTGCGCTGATGAGCCTTCAGCCACCAATCTTCGCATCTAAAATTATCACAACATCGGAGGCATGCTGGACCATTCATCAACATCCCATCACCTGCGGACTGCCACTCCATCAGCCGCAATTGTGCATGTTCAATGGACACCGTTCACCGAGGAGACAAGATCCAGTAGTGGCGGCTCTGCGCTTACCATTGCCAGTGTATGCGGGGATGGTTTGAGGCTTCAGTCAGATTTGATACTGTTGCTACCATCACAAGCGTGAGCACCAAATGTATGAAACCATTTCCGCCGATCACCAACCGATGTTGAGCCCAGCAGAAATCTGCATCTGAGATACTTCTGGAGTGCTTTCGAACATTGATCTGGTCGCCTCATTTTCGATAAATAAATGTGGCCAGGCGACCGCGGTCTGTGCCTCTCATCCTGGTGGTCCTTCTGTCTGCCTAACTCTAGACATGTTATGGGAGCCCGCACACGGCGGTGGTTTAAGTGCTCTATGCAGGTGTTGTTGTGAAAGGCCCTCTGGCAGCTAAAGAAGGACGTAATCGATTAGATTATGCAAGAATATCTACCCTTGACAAGTTTAGTGAATCTTCAGCTCGGGATCTAGATTGTTTTGATCTACCAAGTTTCAGACGTGGTGAACACATCGTATATATATAACTACGAGAGGAAAGACTTTATGGAACCTCTGCTGCGATGTAAAGTGATGTCAGACGGAAACTGGTGCAGTCGATTAGAATAAGATTCCGGGACATGCAGAGGTTATCTGTTTCAGGCATCAAGGTCGAAGAGCAGTATCCGCTGGTTCAAGTATAACTAAGTACATTTTAGCATGACCACTTGCCTCGGGGTCAAATAGAAAAGAGCAATCGCTATTCAACGGATCATTCCACAATGAGATTTCGGCAGGGGTGCGGCTAGTGCACGCTAGTGACTGTAGAGCAGCACTCTTTTCTGCGGCAATGGCTTCTCAAATAGGCGGACACGCGTTGCTAGACCAGTAAAAATAGGTTGAGATTGTGCGGCAAAAGTTGATGCGTTTATAGAGAAAACATCCACGGGAGTGGTCTTAAGCAGAGCGAATGTAGTCGGGACATAAAGATCATTGACAGCGAGCTGGGAATCGTGCTCAACGAAGACTAAGCATTCCTTATCTTAAGAGTGTTTGCTAATTAAGAAGGCCCAGTGGTCTGCCAGGACAACTCAGACCACGGTTCCTGAGACACGCAGCGGGTATTGCTGTTACGGACAGGAGTGATAGGTGGAAAAATAACATGTGCAGGCGACTTCCATTTTGAAGGGGACATTTCAAATATAGCCTGGAGGGTCTAACGTTTCAAAGGCTGGAACACATTTTTGGTGGAAAAGATTTGGTGTCTTCGATCGCAGCGCTATTATATGTCTGTATGCTGCACGGAGCGCAAAGGACACCAACCATACATTTAGCAGCTATGGCAGATGTACTAAGTATCTAAAAGGGACACCATTGTCGATGCTAATATATATATCGTCACGTCGAGTGGGACACGAGATCGCCGTCCGGATATTACATCTAAGCAGGGCGAGCTCCTTGTAGAAGTCCATGAGCAGCGAAATGAAAATAGGCCGCAAAAATAGTGCAGGAAAAATAAAGCTTAGCGCGTTAGAAATCTGTAAAGAATGGAAAGCTGAAGTAATTAGGGAATTTGAGATATAACAGAGTTCCCTCAGTAGTCTCAGTACAAATTACGGGAAAAGTCGTTTGTCACAGCTTTACCGTGACACAGGGTCTAGTTTGTGCGATTGCGGGCATTTCTGGCTTCAAACCAGCATTGGTAGGTATATTTCCCAGGCACAACGCCATGCAGTGACTTAGTCCTCGGAGGCCGGAGATCACCATGCCGTGGCGATAAAGGCGGACTTTCCCATAGGTGAGAGAAAGGTTCAAGTGGAACCTTGTGAGAAACAGGAATGGAAGGTTCATAGGTGGTGGTTCAACAGGCGCCTCATGGCAGAGGGTGGAGTGGAGGTGGGGTGGAGTGTTAGACAAATCGTGGATAGAAGAAATGGGTGGTAATAATGTATATGGATTCCACCCAGGTTTTGTTTCTAAATTATCTCTTAAAAGACCAGTAATAGTTTCCACTTGCATGAGACGATGAGCGGTCAAGACGACTTTGTACATTTTCCGTCCCTTCTATTTCCAGCTAACACACCTCTGTAATATGCGTAAACAAAACAATCTGAAATCATTGTGAGACCCAGCTTCGCGTCAGTAATCTATTTTGAAAGAGAGAGAGAGAGAGAGAGAGAGAGAGAGAGAGAGAGAGAGAGAGAGAGAGAGAAAGATGTCGTATGTTGTACAATATTCACCACAAAGGATCGCTTTACATAAATAAGGAGCATGATCACTTCTTTTAATAGAATATAATATACTGGCATAACTGCCTGGTATATTTCACTGAATGCATTAAAACGTTTGTTCGGAACTATTGTGCATTAGCAGAATTTAATAACCTGTCCTATCTGTCCACAGTCGATGTGACTTCTGTAATATACACATGTATGCACATATACCCTATACCATGTTAATTATTCGTGGGCAGCCGAACCTTAAATATTCATATATATATACATACACATACACACACACACACACACACACACACACACACACACACACACACACACACACACACACACACACACACACACACACACACACACACACACACACACACACACATATATATATATATATATATATATATATATATATATATATATATATATATATATATATATATATATATATATATATATATATATATATATATATATATATATATATATATATATATATATAAAACCAACTATGTAATATATCGGGAATTTTGATGAAAATGTGTTGCACCATCACAATCAAAATGGGTCGCTCTCTGGTGACTCGAAGGAGAACATTCCCTTGAACAAGCAATTGGCATTGGTTCATAGAAACAAGGATAACTCTTCTAACCTCCAGTCACTATTCAATAAACAATATGCGCAGTCTAGCCAGAGATAACACAGCAATCAATAAGGCACTAGTCAATGTGGCGCATTAATACATTTCTAGAATGACAACCTGTTACTTTTGAAGTTAGAGACTTTCTATGCAGAGACAATTGCTTAGCCCAAGTGAGCAATGTAGCAGGTAGTTCATATCACACCTGCATCATGCCCACTCACCACACCTCGAGTTTCCATTCTAAATGGTGTTCGACTGTAACAAGCTAAGTAAGGAAGTGGACGAGTACAGCACTCTCCTGAATGTGCGATAGTGGGTGCCAGAAAATAGTACCCCGTTTCTAAGAATCCTGTTAAGTAATTTCCAAGACCACGATTGCGAAAACTTTGATAATATGCTAATAACGTGTCGGGTCTGGGTATGACAGGATGCTGTCAATAGATCAAGGGAGAAACGCGTCGTTCTGCAAGATCTTCCGTCTTACAATCACCAACGTAATGGCAATGGGAAATGACGCCAATACAGCTATATCACGCTTAAGACCAAATTCCTCAAATTGATATGCATCACCTCAGCACTTTGTCAAACTTATTTCATCTTCCATTCGTAGCTGTCGAAGACTCAGACAGCAGTCACTATATTACGTCTGCTTCAGTACCCCCCCCCCCCTCCCCACCCCCAACGAAGTGCCATCACTGTTCATTTGAAATGTGCGAGAAATATCACAGTAATGATCTCGCTTGCCATTACCGATCAATGCATGAGCATGGACATGTATGTGTCCAAGCTTACAGCCACGTAATCATCACCGCGCGACCGGGAACGCCCATGCCAAGGAGTTTGATCACCTAACTAAGATCGTGAACTTGTTGACAGAAGTCACTAAGCCCCATGAGACGGAACAGTGCCTCGATGCTTGTCAAAATGTGGACGTCCATTCATCGCATGTTATCCCCATAGCGGCTTCGGGAAAATGTTCTGGAACATCCAGCACCTCCTGAGAAAGTAAGAGGATCAAAACACACTGTGATGATGCACCAGCTCCATCAACGTCGACCGATTCTGTACTATGGCTACGCAAACCGTATCATTCCCGGGTAGTAGCTATCAAAAAAGCAGAAGAACACAACGAAACAGCTGACAAAAGAGAATAAGAGAGCGAACTTTTCATTAGATGGCATCACTCACAATATCGACCGTCGGGCATTCGAGCCGCAGTCTCCAAAATCCTGAGGAAACTGTGCGTCTGTGACTGCTACCACAGACGTTGCAGCCACTGTTCGGATAGTTATTCCAGTGCCCATCACACAAACCAGAAGACATATGCCCACTTATTAAGTCGCATTGCGCATCACCCGATATATTATTTAATATTGGTGAATACCCACTGCCTTAAGAACACGCTGCGTCAGGCTAGCGACTTCATCACCAAGCAGCGACTTTGTCTCATTTTGCTACATGGCATACTTATATAGCATCCCTCGGTTCAAGGAGGGAGCCGTTTACAATGATTATGAAGAATCTATGCATGTACAGTTGAGCTAAGTAACTGTTCACTACGGTGCATAACGTAGTCCATAAATTTGTGTGAGACCTGACACACCTCACACAGTAGGAGCCCCTATAGTCAGATGTACTTGAAGGTTACCACTCGTCGGTCGCAGGGTCCACTCTATCCGAGCATATGCTTTCTTATGAATATACATGGCGTTATTTAGCCGACTGCTTTAGCAAGGTGTAATGCTAGCAACAAACAGTTGGCTATCTAGCGCCACCTCGACTCATTTCCTGGTGGTCCGCCAATACCACGGCTCTCTCATCCAAGTAAACTGCCTGCAAAGATCGAATTCTAC
Organism: Chaetoderma sp. LZ-2023a; assembly: GCA_034401795.1. Lineage (NCBI taxonomy): Eukaryota > Metazoa > Mollusca > Caudofoveata > Chaetodermatida > Chaetodermatidae > Chaetoderma > Chaetoderma sp. LZ-2023a. The sequence continues at coordinate 45,080,131 of CM067368.1, read as the reverse complement.
CTGCTGAATGGCTTCTTTCATATATGGCAAACTCCACGCGCATCTATAGATGCATCACGCGGTTCTTGTCTGCACACGTGTGTAGAGAGGCAAGAGGTGCAACACTCCACAGGCTTGCAAGAGATCAGGGGTTTGCCTGCCCTCTCAAGATCTGATGGCAACCGCTTTCCCGCCAGCAGCACCGGCCGTCCCGATGATGACTGCTGCCATGCCCTGCATGCGGCCACGACTGCCCCCTGTACGGCGCCACCGCCGAACACTCGGCGAGTGCCGCAGCGCGACCTCACCATCCAACGCCGCCTGCTCAGGATGACAGCGCCTGCGCTCATCCTAAAGACATCCTCTCTGTCTCAACCCCTCCAGCTATGCTTCCTAGCGACGAGAGCGGAACAAATATAAACGCCGCAGGATATGTTATGTTGTAGATTTAAATGTTGCAATATACTACATAATTAGGAAATACGGTTTTAAAATTGCATGATAGACGCAAGCATGTTCAATGTTGGATTAAGAGTAATATCAAGTCCGAAATAACGATGTTTCGTGTGCCATTGTCTTTTGTGGCGCGTTGGTCAGAACGTTTAGCAAGCGATACTTCACAGTGGCACTGTGCAAAATGTTGAGTTCAAATGCATTTCAGTGATCCACTAAGAATGAGTCAAAATGTCACAACAACAACACAATCATGAACATCAATCATATCAACAGCAGCGAGTGTGTACATCCGGGCGTGCGCGCATGCGTGCGTGCGGGCAGGCGTATGTATGCATGTACGCACATGCGCACGTGCGTGCTTGCGGGTGTGCATGCGGGCATGCGTGCGTGGACAAATATAATCTCAAACTCGGTTCCATTTGTAGTAGTATTTCGTCGAAAATTATCACATTGCACTCGCTAAAACCCACTAAAATTGTGTCAAAATATCCCGACAACCACACAATACTCAACATCAACAATATCAACAGCACCAACTGTGGGGGGGGGGGGGGGTCGTCGTGCGTACATGCGTACGTGCGTGCGTACGCACGCTAAAGCTCGTACAATATGGTAATGTTTTATTCGATTGATAATAAATGGTAAGAAATGAGAAAATCTGTTTCCAGATCCTCTATATAATAATCCGTTTGCTGAATGATCATTGCTGATACGTTTGGTTTCAAAATAAAATGTGCTTACTGAACCAAGCTGCCACAACATGTTTACCATCCGATAGCATATGCCGATCCGTAAAGAGATCAGCAATTCCCATGGACCTGGGCGCTCACGTTTAAGGAATAAAACCGAAAATTGGCTTTGTCAGATGTATGTAGTGACATTCAGAAGGGATTACTTAACACCGTTCGCTGGAGATGTATACGCGTCAGCTAATTTGAATTTTGAGCGAGTATTTGATCTTTAAAGCTGTTCTCTATTTTTATGAGCAAGGTAGATCTAAATTGGTTCTATAAGAAGATATTAAAAGCGATGCGTTCATTTCAGAAACAGTCAGAAAGCCTGCGGCTTAACACAAATTACTGTTCGCAGTGAATGTGTTGGTGGCCACACTATCGTTGCTTTTTTAAAGATACGTGGTCTTATGACCACCTATCTTAAAGAACGGCCACCGCGTGCCCCTCTAAAATGGGTTCATTATAAACGGTTTCTACGTATACGTGCATGAGGGCCATGATATCTGCTATCATTGCAAGGTGGGGGCGGCGGGAATAGCGTAACACTTATTGCCTTCACATTTGACCTTGGCCATGACATGATCCCTTAACATAAGTTAGCTAACATAGAAAGTATCATACAAGGTCTGAAAATGGATGATACTTAGTGGGCATGCTTGAACGGAAAAGACAGGAAATGGAACTAACACTTTTTAACCCGACTAATAGCTTACATTGCGTTATGTATTACGTAAGAATGAAATTATTTAATATTTTGAATCTAGGTTGCCTTGCTTGTTTATTCCATTGAGAGCAAGAATATACACTAGAATTGAATTCAAAATAAGTATCCTGTTATCCTAATGCGAAATACTAGGATTCCAAGGTTGAAACGGTTAGAGGTGTATCGCCCTTCTCCAGAGAGTATTCCTAGCAAGCCCCATACTAATACGTGCATGTTCGCCGCTCCATAGCTAGAACTTACGAAGCAAAGAACTGCTATCCTCCGGCTGGTTCGGTTTGCAAGTTGACAAACGAAATCGCCCGAAACTGGAAAGGCGTGACACTGATGTGTATATCGTACAATTGGGCAGAGCTGGTATTGTTCATTGTTCGAGAATGCATCTTCAACACGAGCATCATGCAGGCTTAATGTTGCAGTATAACATGTAATCAAGCTAGAATAATCAATCAGCACCTTCAATTATCATCATCGCTCATTATCAGTAATCAACATCATAATCATCAATCGGCATCATATAACAGCGCAAAGTAAGGGCATGCGTTAAAGGCACCCAGGTAGCAATCCAATTAGGCCTAGTCGTGGTAGCAATGTATGGTATATTTTAACGGGTAGAACTGATAGATACCAAGTATCGGACAGTGCGGTCCGTATGGCAGGAAACAAGGGGTGCTGTTTGAAGGGTGGAGTTTCGTGCCCGTGTTATTGAAGGTCAAATGGCCAGCTAGGCTAACGAGCACACCCCATGGCTGCCATCCCAGAGGGACTTGGCCCATCCAAATTCACTGCGCAGAATTCCCTGTAGTAATACTATTAATTGACAGAAGAGGGTGCTTCGAATGACTCTCCTCGCGGCAAACACATCTTGCAGAATGCCTCACATTGAATAACTGAAGACCCGCTTTAAATAGCTCTCTAAATATATATTTAAGATCCGTTATCATGCCATTCTTACCATGTATTTAATCCCAGATATGTATTAATCCACGTTTTCTGTTGCAAACGTCCGGATAAAAGTGATTTTAAAATGCTAGAAAACAATACAGCACAGGTTGGAAATAACGTAAAGTGTTTACAAAAAGCAGACATATTGTTGTTATGAAATGGTCTGCTGAATATGTTGAAGATAATTGAGTTGCAATGTCGTCCAATCCGATTATGTTCAAAATATTCAACAGTATGTTCTAAGTTATTTCTGAGCTGCACTGTATGTCATGACATTGTTTGTATTTCCCTCCAATAATCAGAAGCACGGCGACACGATACGTTGCGGCAAATCTTATAAGGCGCTCTGCCACTCGGGTCATCCCAAACCCCTGGATCGGCCAACGTATACATTGTTGACTATTCACTTGCTTGGTATATCATATATAATTAAATATAAGTATTAACATTGCTAATACAGTTCGTTGATAACATTCAAACCACGCATTCGGCGGTTCTCCTTCATCGGATGCTTATTCGTGCATGCGTGCGTGCGTGCGTGCGTGCGTGCGTGCGTGCGTGCGTGCGTGCGTGCGTGCGTGCGTGCGTGCGTGCGTGCGTGCGTGCGTGCGTGCGTGCGTGCGTGCGTGCGTGCGCGCGCGCGCGCGCGCGTGCGTGCGTGTGTGTGGACGCGCGCATGCGTCAGTGCGCGTGCGTGTGCGTGCGTCAGTGTGTGCGTGCGCGCGCGTGTGCGTGCGTCAGTGTGTGTGTGTGTGTGTGTGTGTGTGTGTGTGTGTGTGTGTGTGTGTGTAGGAAGAAAGTCGTAACTCAATCCCAACTGTCACTTTGAAACGATAGAACTATGTTTAATTAAATAGCGTAGATGGATATGGAAGGCATTGCGCTAACGTATTGTGTATAGTCATACACGAGATACCGCGCCATTTTACGCTGGTACATTGCGCGGATAAATTGACGAGTACTCTGGCCACACAATTCGATTGCTGAGAGGCATTTGTCGAAGACAACCAAATGGTCTTATACAAATATTGACAGACATGTAAAAGTGCCTGGAAGTTCGTAAAAATGAAATGAACAATTAAATTATAGGATTATAGGATTGGTCTCCTGTAAGCTGGTGTTTAGTATCGTATCCAGTCATAGCAGTAGATGCCACTAGTCATATGCCAGCGCGTGTATACAAGAAAGAAATGAGATCGTTGTATACTTTACAATAAAGGATTGTTGCAAACTTGCTCTGTCCAAGGCGTCATCACCTTACACGCCCGTGCGCTCAGAATGGCATGTGTACGTGCAAACTAGCTTGCAAGCAATCGGCGGTAAATAGTCCAAACGTTTAGTTGATTGCTTGGATCGACCGGGTGAAGGGATCGCTTTGTATATTTGGCTGATATTGTTCTACATAACTGACATGGCATTGCCCTTCCCGCCAGGCCAGAGCTAAAGCTACACTCATCTTCATAATCGATACTGAGAACATAATGGAAGACGTCTAATGTCCCTTTCCATTTTTAGCTATGTCCAGCCAATTTCTAGCGTAGCTCAACTCAACCCTCGCTCGTGTTGGAATCGATCGACACATGAACTCCCTGCCTATCAATTTCCCAGAAAACTATACAGCTAAGATGTTGAATATTTTGAAGCTAATTTGACAGGGTGCCTTTTGTGTCCATGGCAGCAACAGCGCCCAATCCAATTAGTTGCAACATCCTCAAGAGAATGTTTATTGAATAGCAAATACATACACGTAATGCACTTAGGCATACATGCAAAGATGAAGTCGATGTATACCATGCCAATGAACAGTCAGGTGATTGCTTTAGAAAACACCACCTGCGAAAAAGGACCTGGGCGGATGCGTTGCTAATAGGCTAAAATTCAAAAACACATGGAAACAGGATACAAGTACGTTCATGACATTTATGATGTAAATAGTGAGAATCTGTTGCCATCCGAGGCCGCACATCGCACGATAGGCCGCAGCTAGACACTACTAAATCAACGCTTTAAAGGCAACACGCGGCAGAGATTCTTCAGTATTCGTATGCCAAATTACTGGAATGGTCTACCTATATAGGTTGTCTCGACTCATTTCTTTAAAGGGAAGGATACGGAAACTAAAATAGGCTCTTGAACGACAACTTTACATACTAATCAACCTATACCCACCAGTGAAAACCAGAAATAAATCGGAATAATTAGAAAGATGCTGCTAAATACAATTTTTTTACATTCTGGCGGGAACCAATTACTGACACAGTTGGACCCAATGCGCTCTGGTGTATGCTGAGCGAATAAATAATACCCGCTATAGCCGGTCATATAAGCTCAGTTATATTCGCGCTAAGCTGATTAGTCACTGCGTCCTACAGGTAAAACACTAGTTTTAAAAGGATTTGACTAAAGGCCGCTGTTTCCAGCAGTGTCTACATTCAGTCAAACGAATGGCAACATATTCAGTAGGCATCAGATTGCGTCCTTTGCAACCAGCAGTGTATTTTGTGATGACTTTGACAGAAACTTGTTGCTTTCCTCAGAAAAAAGTTACTTCCAAATATAACGTTTTCAAACGGATCAATAGTCAATTAGCAGTAGTGAGTTAATCGCTCTACATTGGCGCTTATAGATAATACTATTCATATAGTTTACCCAACTATATTCAGGTGTGTTTTCGTCATATTCAGGTAGGCCTACGCGGTATACATGCACACACAGTTGACACACGGCGGAGTGCGAAGCACCAGCTTGGTCACTAATTGGCTCCAAGCTAAGCGCTCCTAGATTTAGTAAATGCTTTTGAGCAAATAATGCAGATTCATTTTCATTTTTACCGATGGTAGTTTATTTAATATTGTATGAGATTACCAATAAACCATCGCTATGCTGACGAAGGGGCGAATATCGAAAATCACAGTTATGAGAAAATCGCATCCACGTTTTTCTGTATTTACCATCACAAATAATGCTACTCTTAAATACATGTATTACTGAAAGTGGCATATCCATAGAACGCGCTCGGTCCCCTCTACGGACTACCTATTACCAGTATGTGTTTACCTAATCAATAAGGCAGTAATTAACTAAAATACATATTCGCCTCTTCGTGAAACGTTTTTTGTATGCTGGTGAGATTGGCATATTCGCCCAATATTCGCCTGTTCGTTATGTACAATTCGTTGCATTTACTACATTTTCGCCTCTTCAAGTTCTCATTCCAACAGTACTTAGCGATAGTAATACTTCATGTTCGCCTGTTCGTGAAACACATGTTGACGTGTCAAGGCAATATTCGCCCGCACCACCAGTGATTTGTCGCTTAACCAGCGTGTTTGCTATTACACAGCATACTGTAATGTTTAGTTAATTTCACCAGTGAACGACAGGCGGTGTTAACTCTAAATTTACAACATGTAATATTCGCCCTTTCGTCAGCACAGCGACGAAACGTCCTCTGATAGTTCCCTTTTCCGTTCCTTTATCACTACCAAGGGAATACTCGACACCTTTTAAAAACTTACTTTCCCATCAAGGTTGTCCGCACCCAACTACATCTAAAACAGATACAAGAAGAAGCGACTGACGACGTGGAAGACGACAATGCAGATCTGCTACATGTTTTTAGCCCACTCAGCAGAAAGGGACTGTATAGCTATATAACGAGGTAAGTAATGCGTCCTTTGACATGTGTTGATAAAAAGGTAATGTCTTTGCATCATGAACAAGCTGACGAACAGCCAGGTCCATGGCGATGGTACCGCATATTGTTTGAGAGCCCGAATTGCAGCTGGGACTGTGCGACATGCTCAAAGTCCGAGCCTCCTGGTGTCGAGTGTCGAGGGTAGTGGTACCAGTGTTCCTTCAGAAACTGCTCAGACCCATTCCAGGACATTCAATTTATTTCGCTTCCACTGCTGGGTCTGGTGGGATACTCAGAGGATGGGCTACTTCATCGCCGCAGAGAGTGTTGACAACATAGTTGAGCGGGTGGCCTTTTGCTGTTAGTATCAAGCTCCTGGACTCTCTGACGCCTCATCATGTCAAAAGAGTGATTCCAAGTTCCGCTATGCAAACTGACCGTGGCATTATCATCCGCGCTATGACCTCATCATATGAGGAGTGTGCGCTTCCGAATAGTTTGTACTGGACGCGGAATACCTTGTTATCACTAGTGATCGTCAGTCTGACAGCTGTGCCTATTCCAAATACTCTGGATGTTGTATCGCACCCGAGGAAACCGTCTACAACTGATATTCTAGGCGTTTCTTCCTTGGACATGTATAACCGAATTGACACAGAAACATTTGAGAGCCGGTTCTGTTTTTTGGTCCAAGGCGGAATAAATATCAATCTCCTGCAAGATGTATGTCGAATGATGGCGCCGATGCAAATAAGACCTAAATATTGCAATTGCATGTAGACATGGTTTGCTCACAACGAATTTCAGTGTTAATCGTTAGGTTGTGACTTGTGACGTCATAGAGAGGCCCGGAGTGCAGAAGACATGCTTTTTGCAGTAGATCGGCGGCGCGTTTCTATCTACTCGAAGTACATGTGTGTGGTTTAAAGTTAACCGTTCTCGAGATATAGGCCGTATTATACCCGCGTGATGGCCAACTTGGCAGTCATCTTGAATACAACATGTTCCACTCATAAGGTTTAATAGATTTGTATATCATGTCTGAGACATAAATCCACAAAATATAAATGGTTTCATTGCTTGTGCAATTAGTGGTTGGCCAAACCTTAGCTTGACTGGCCTATCACATAATCTCTATTTTAAAAATAACTATACAGCTAGCCGGTTGAATATTTTGAAACTATGTTATAATGTTTAGTAAATAGAAAAGATGTACACTTCGTACACCAACTCTTAGTCCATCTTTATGTAAGCATGCGTGGCAATGTCAGCTATTCCAGTCATGCCTTGATTGATTATAATGTCAGCTTACGCGTCAAGCAGTTGATTATAGCGTCATATGATTGACTGAGAAATTGGAATCGTCTACTAGCGAGCAGTGTTAATTCAGTTTCCTTAGTATCCATCTATCATCGGACGTCCCATGACGTCATATTCGGCTATGCGGCATGTATGATGGCGTCATAACCATTACGTCATAAATGGTTATAGTTATCTCGCAGGCAGTAACAGCACTTAGTCAAACTGGTTTCAAAATAGCCAACAGCTTGCCTGCGTGGTTTTCTGGAAATTAATAATCATGGAGTTCAGAGATCGATCCCAACACAAGCGAGGTGTCAGCGGAGCTTAGGTAGACATGGGCGGGTCGTAAGAAAAAATAGTCCATTATATGAGCTGATGGGTGAAGTTAAGTCAGTTACGTACGCGCTTTTATTAAGCGTTACTATATTCGATAGTATGTATCCATTTCCAAAGAAAGACATTCATACATATTATTAGTAGTTAAATGTTGGTACATTTCTACACCCTATGACGGCTGTCATGATTTACTGTTCAACCAATCAGAAAACCCCTAGTGTGTCTGCCTCGGTATATACGATCAGTCATAGAGGATCCAGCTATAATTTGGCAAAGTGGTATAAAAGCAATCCTACAGGTAAGCTGTTGAATATTTTGAAACCAATTTGATTGGAAGTTGTTGCTGTCATAGGCAGCAGCAACTTCCAGTCAAATTAGTTTCAAAATATTCAATGGGATGAGCATTACATAGGAGCGGAGGTGCTAGACTGCACATACAGTATCCAAACGGACAACATGAGTCAGCGGCAATACCGACAGGCAAACACTGCACAAACTACAGAGCTGAAGTCGAAGCACTGGTTAATGCAGCTAATACCTTCAGCAAAACAGCAGACCCTATTGCACAGATTGTCTTTTTATCTGATTCCTGCGCCGTCCTTGAGGCTATCACCAAAGGTAAGCTGCCACAACTTGAAGAAGCACTACAAGGCATCACATGCTTTCGGATAGCACTGCAGTGGATCCCCTCAGACTGTGGAGTACAAGGAAATAAGGAAGCAGACACGATGGCAAAGGTGGGTGCAGAAGAGAATCAGACAGAAAACATGGGTACCCATACAGAGATGAAGACAATCATCAAGTCACTCTATGGAACACCCTCAATCAGAAGATGCCTACCATTATCTTTCGAGGCCAGACCAAGTGACCATTTCTCGTCTCAGAACTGGACACAACAGACTATACCAACACATGTGCAGGCGGTTCCACCTTACGACATCGCCCGCTTGTCCTTGTGGAGAAGCAGAACAGACCACAGAGCACATACTTCAATGGTGCAGTACGTAGCAGCTGCTGAGAGAAGAGATCTGGCCTTTGTCAACCTCTTTTCTTGAAAAGCTGTATGGGCCTGTGGAAGAGCTGCAGACAACCACAGATTTCATTTTGAGAACGGCTCTCCAAGTGTGATACCAGCGATCGAAAAGAAGAAGAAGAAGCATTACATAATAAAGAATGTGATGCATTGGAGCGTACATGACATCACACACAATAGCTTGAGGAGACAAAATGGTGTCGATCACTGTTCAACATTTACTCGATATTACAAAACAGATAATTGCGATACAGATCAGGAAATGCGACAAGATATGAATGATATGGAATCTATAAACCATATGCTATCGGTGCAATGCAACATTTGAGATGAGATTAGCATCGCTTTAAATATAATTGTCCTTGCGAAATCCATTGCGGCCACTATGTAACGTATCTCTGCATGCCATTGACACATCGGTAATTGTTTACCGTATATTTAACCCCACCGTGTTTCAACAGCGCCTCAATGCTCCCAAAATGATACGCAGGCTATATCAATTAATCCTTTAACGGTCAAGATGTTCAAGAACATTTAAATGGGTGCAGGTCACGAAAAGACTATTTCTGTAAATATACCAATGAAATTTACAAAAAATCGCTTTCTCTATTCCTGCATATGAGTATTACTCACTAGCACTATTTTGACCGTCGTGTTCATCAACGCGGCAGGAGCTAATTTTTTAAAAGGTACAACTCGAATGACTGACTCTGCGACAGAGCCGGTTATTACAGCAGTACATTAAAAAGAAATACTCATATCGTGTTGTGCAAATGGGCACTGGTTAAAACCACTAAACGTGCTGGTTTGAGTAACGCGACGATTAAAGTGATACGTTGACAGAAGATGGGTTGATAATGTCGTATCTGTTATCAAGTAAACACATCATGCGAGTCAAATTCCGGTGATATAACAATGGATACGATTTCTCGAGGAGATATCTCACTATACAGTAGTACAATATAGATGGTGCTCGGTTTGAGAATTACGAAACTGAAATAAAGTGTCTAGGGGAGAGCTGTCACGTTCATCAGCTGATATTCATGGCTAGAGACAATAGCACAGGTGTCAATTTATGATGGCAACTAGATAGTCCATATGAGTGCGCGTGTGCCTTTGAGCGTGTGTGTGCCCGTGTGCATGTCTGCGAGCGTGCGTATATTCTTGCATGCGTGGGTGTGTACGTGTATGAGGGAGCGTTATCTCGCAACGCATTACATATCAGCAAATAGCACACATGTAGACAGCCTAGTTATAATATGATTGATCATATTTTCAGAATAAATTAAAGAAAATAACCCAAGGTTAATAAAATGTGAAGGATATTCCGCTCTACCCGCATTCATATGAGAGTAATATACCATCCTACAAAGAGCATGGCTGCTGTTATCAAACTGACGCAGTACATACACAAGCAAACACTCAGTTAAAGTAAGTGAATTAGAAAAATATGCTGATAAATATTTGACTAGAAATCGATACACATATTATTGGTTTTATAATAATTAGCACAAGCTAACCAGAGTATATGGTAATAATGGCCAGCCTAGTATGAATATAATGAAGGGATCTAGTTTTAGCCTATCTCGCGCATTGGCCGTGTTGGCAGTGGTCGATCCCTGCACTCCCTATATCTCAATTTCCAGAAAGCGCGTGTTCATACTAATCTGACTGGGTACTGTTGCTACCGAGTCAAATTAGTTTCAAAATATTTAACAGCATGTTTATTAAATAGTAAAGGCATACACTTCGTAGAACCTGACGAACCATTAAGCGCTTAAAACAACCTCGAGTCATTCATGACCTAAATGATTATGACGTCAGCCTGCACGTCATGTAGTTAATTATGACGTGATATGATTGACTGATGAAATGGATTCGTAAATTCGCGTACACATCTGCGTCGCACGTGCATATCAGCGCTGCGCAGCTTAGTGCGAAGTGTATGTGAAGCATACTCCGCGCAGATGGTGAATGGTCAGAGCTGTAGAAAGGGATAAGCCATTTCCGCCAACTTATCTGTTTTTCATCCACACATACCCATGTACTCTTCCGGTTTTAGCCATGTCCCGGCCATCTCTAGCTAAGCTCCACCCACACTTCGCTCGTGCTGGGATCGCTCGATCTCTGAACACCCTGACTATCACTTTCCCAAAAAAAAACTACACAGCTAAGCCGTTGAATATTTTGAAACTAATTTGACTAGGTGTTATTGCTGCCTAAGGCAACAACAACGCCCAGTCAAGTTAGTTTCAAAATGTTCAACGGCATGTTTATTAAATGGCAAAGAAGTACAGAAATACAATACGTACAACGTGTCGAACTGTTTAAGATTTGAGGACGGTAGTATGCAACCCTTTGGTGATGATTGTGAGATCATCACACACGCACTGAGCTGATTATGACGTCATACGAGGCCAGATGATGGATGGATACTCCTGGAAGGTGAATTAGATAAGCACTAATAATTGACATGTTAGTCAGACAGATGTGGATGAAGTGAACGTTAACCGTATGCCATTAGATGTAAATAGCATTTGTTGTCCGGTTAAGCAAATACTATTTTTAGGAATATTATGGGAAGTGTGTGGCTGATGGAAACCTCGTGCTCATGTTTGGACATAAAGCAGAAACATATTTAGACCGCCATGATGTTGATGATCGTTTTGGAACTGCCATCGGTAATAAAACACTATGGTGTGATGAAAACGCATTTTAACCATTTGAAGACAAATGGACACATTCACTATATATATATATATATATATATATATATATATATATATATATATATATATATATATATATATATATATATATATACACCTGTGCAAAAGTTAAGCACCACCCTATTTTTACGCACATGCGAGGGTATATTCATGTGCTATGAAAAAAACAATAGCATAAACATTTATGTACCCATCCATCTTAGTGCAAGAGGTAATAATGCAACTAGAGGAATGCTGATTATGATGGTGGGGAAACACTGTATGTTTTTGTTTGAACTTGAAAGCGAGGCCTGAATATGGTTACGTTGACACAACTGACAACTATTGCCCTACAGTTGACACACGTGGCTAGATTGTCATTAATGGTGTCTGAAAACGAAGTTTAACATCTGTGCACGAGTTTGAGACTGTCATTATTAATACCGGGTATATCCACCTTGTGCCTGGATGACGGCCTGGACACGACGTCTCATGCTGGTCACCAACCGACTGATACGCCATTGTGGTATTCGTTGCCATTCAAGATGGAGTGCGTCTGTTAATTCCTGTAGGTTCTGCACAGGAGGATCCCTCCTTCTCACCATGTTTCCCAGAATGTCCCAGATATGCTCAATAGGGTTCATGTCAGGGCTCCTTGATGGCCATGGTAGGGTTTCGATGGCATTCTGGCGGAGGTATTCATGCACAGCTCTAGCACGATGTGGTCGGGCGTTGTCATCCATGAATATAGGGTGGATTCCAGGTGCATGATTTACAAAATGAGGGACCACAACTCTATCCAGTATGGAATCTTGATATCTTTGTCCATTTAGTGTTCCAGGTACAGTCAACAGACCCAGCTTACAATCAAATGAGATGCACCCCCATATCATAACGGAACCTCCACCAAATGGAACTTCTTCCATGATGTTACGTTGGTCGTACGCCGTGCGTCTGGACCTCCATACACGAATTCGACCATCTGTGGCATGAAGCAGGAACCGACTTTCATCGGACCAGTGTACCCGTCTCCAGGATCTCATGTTCCAGTGTCTTCTTTCGTTGCACCACCTCAGACGCTCCTCTTTGTGGTGTGCAGTGAGGAGAGGACGTCTGACAGGTCTCCTAGCATTCATGCCAGCAGCATACAGTCTCCTTTTGACGGTAGACATTGACACTCTATTGCGCGTTTCCCATTGCTGGCTGAGCACTCTGCTGTTGGTGAATGGAGATCTCCTAACAAGGCGTACTAGGGCTCGATCATCACGGGCAGTAGTCTTCTTCGATCTTCCAGATCTAGGCCTGTCCTTCACCTCGTTAGTTTGCCCATGTTTTGCAATCAAACGACTGATTACAGTATGGTTAATGTTCAGCTGTCTGCCAATCTCTCTGCATGCCATACCAGTGTTATGCATGCCTATGATTTGCCATTTCACACGATCACTTAACCTTCGTCTTGCCATAGCGGTTCACAATCAAGAGCTAATTCTCTCTGTACAAATAAACCACGGTCATGAACACAAAATTCCTAATCTTGTCGCCTAAATCTGTATGTAATGTTCTACACCTCAAACTGGACTTTTACATAATTGAACACGTGTGCTGTTTCCCGCCACGCACGGACATCAAGCGGCGTGAAGTCATGCATGCATGTGCATTTCGTACTTGGAATTATGTCAGCTAACGCGGGGACAAAAAGTATGGCAGCCTAGTTGTACCATCATGTTTCTACGTTCTATTGTTTTTGCTGGTGCTTAACTTTTGCACAGGTGTATATATATATATATATATATATATATATATATATATATATATATATATATATATATATATATATATATATATATATATATATATATATATATATATATATATATCGTGTGCGTGTATACGTGAGCGTGCATACGTGCGCGCGTATGCGCGCACGTTGTATGTATGCGTGCTGATGCGAATCTGGCATGGCTGGGATGGTGTTTATGGCTGCAACAGATTCCTATCATATAAGGTAAATAACAATTATCAGATTGACTTTCTGCTTATGATAGTATCTGCCATCTGGCATTTAGATTCAAAATGTTAAGATAATACGCTCTGAGTTTGTAACGTGTATATGTCAGAATTAAAGCACGTATGTGTGAGGGAAGCGTAACTTTGTACAGACCCTTCCTATAATTGCGTACAGTCTGACCAGTGGAGGAGTCGAATGTCAGAACGTCGCAATGTTAAGATTATATTAAACCTGATATTATTCGAATCTAGGGCCGTGCTCTCACTAGAAAATTAATCAGGAATAACAACCATTCTTGTGGTAAGACTAGCGATACCAGATAGCTAGTTGCCGAGCTATCCTTAGATTCAGAAAGGTATTTAAATCAAGATCGCGACAAAGGTATATGAAAACTAGTCTTTGGACAGAAACTATCTTATGTATAATATTTGCTCTGCTATAGAGCTGTGGATGCACGAGTGCATGCATCCCATTTACGCCAACATATGAATGCACATATATTCAAGCGCATACGAGCGCACTTCCACAGACACACGCCTGTACATACACGTATGTGCACGCACGTGCTCACTCACTTACGCGCGCAAATAGGCGCTCTCTTACGCACCCACACGTACGCACGGTCGCACATCCGCGCGCACACGCACGCATACCGGGAAGCACACGGACGCTCGCCGGGGGGGGGGGGGTGCATTGGTTTGAACAGGTATGAAAGTGCTATCGATTTAAAGTCCAAGTGGTGTTTATTGCATAATAATCGCACTTTTGAATGGTATTTTATATTTTGCGATATATTTAAATCAATTCAATTTGCAGAGAGAAGCAATTTTCTATGCCGTGTGCGAGGTTTTTACCGAGTTGTTTAACTAACAAACTACATTTATCACCTTGCCATTGGCAGATATTAAAATGGGTTTCAACATAAAATTGCAATGAAACTGCAATATGGTCCGCTTCATTTGCGAATATGCAAGTGAAATCACCAAAAAATCGCGCGTGTGAAGGGTTTTTTTAAAAGCAATTTGGATAAAACTCTATACTAAATCTGAATTAATAATGCGCATTCTCCTATTCTGAGGCGTTACTATTATCTGAACATGCATACTCGTAATTAAATGGTGCATGTATCGTGATGTGCACGAATGGCATGCATGTTTCTAAAATAAAATAGCTAGTTACTGCACGCTGTTGCTGGACGATGTGTGCGAACATGTTCTCCAATAAACGCACCCACTTCTAGTCCTGACTCATCGATTGCTAGCTAAGCTTCGCCCACAGTGTGCATGTGTTTGAATCTAGCTATATACTGAATACGATGAGTCCACAGAAAGCCAATTTCAAGGTAGCTATAGAGACTAGATGTTGAATATGTTGAAACTAATTTCA
>CM067368.1:44987386-45059886 GCA_034401795.1 Chaetoderma sp. LZ-2023a | reverse complement strand
GCCTTAAGAGGCAATCTATATAGATGGGGACAAGAGTAAAAGCGTTATCGAATCACTTTGCTAAATAGATGGAGGTATCAATTATGAAATGGGCAATATGCAGAGTGGACCCATGTTTTTGACACATTTATCTCCACCATTTCGAAATAAGTAGTATTGGCTCTAACTATTCGGCATGGTGTGACCTAAACTCTGTAACACGTGCTTCTCTTTTCTATCGGTTAAAAGCATTTTAAAAGAACATATATCCTATAAATTATTCCACAATATAATCTTAATGTTGAATAACACTGCCATCATCATCATCATCGTCGTCGTCGTCGTCGTCGTCGTCGTCGTCCTCGTCGTCGTCGTCGTCGTCGTCGTCACCGTCGTTCTCGTCCTCGTCATCATCACAACCACCAGCACCACATTTACGACGTCAGCCAATACCACTAACGCCATTGCCTGCAATAATATCAGCACCACCAGCACCATCCTTATCAAGTTCATGTTCTGCACCAGCAGAATGAGGAAGGTTAGGTAACCTTGCTAGATCGTTAGAGAATAAGTAGAATATACAAATGTCGTGCCTTTTAAGACAATCTTAGTCTATATTGACGAGCTGCTGATGGAAAAGTATGCGCGAAGGCGAGTACAAATAAAGACGCTACCCTTGAGCCGTGTTATATTATTATCAGACTGCAAATCAGTCCTTTATTAGATAGTAGATCCTGAAATGCAAACGCCTGTCCCATCTGAATTACCAATGGAGGTATCCAGTTCGCCGATCAATCATGTAACGACACGTGTATGCTGACGTCACAATGCATATCGGCATTGACTGTCCCTTAAGTTGCCAGAATTGTATGTCGTTACTATTTAATACACATGGTGTTGAATATTTTGAAACTACAGCGATAGGCAAATTGGTTTCAAATATTCAAAAGCGTACCTATATAGTCCGAATAATTGAGATTCAGGGAATGCAGGAATGAATCTTTCCATTTTTAGATATGCCCCGCCCATCACTAGCTAAGCTCCACCCACACCTCGCCGTGTTGGGATTGATCGACCCCCACATTCCCTAGATATTCATTTCCTGAAAACTATACTGGGAAGCTGTTGAATATGTTGTAACTAATTTGACTGGGCGGTGTTGCTGCCTATGGCAGCAACAGCGCCCACTCAAATTAGTTTTAAAATATTCAAAAGAATATTTATTAAATAGTAAAAGCAAACAATGTGTACAACAACGGCATAACTAAAACTGAATTCATCCATTGATATGCATTCCAAATGTACTTACTTTGCTGTAAACTGTGTTACATGTATTAAATTATTAACCAATTAATTATGTTCACATGTTAATCCCTTCTGTGTCTCTATAATGGTTAAACCGTGAAAAACGGCATCCGTAGTGGTATTGAACGATGGCCATTTGTCGAGCAAGGGAAATTTATTTTTGAACATTTCAGAGAGTCTTCTCTTGGGCTGCATATGTGCACTAGATAAGCACGATTTTCTAGAATTGTTTTAACCATTACACATTTGATCGCCAAGCCGGCTACAAACGACTTGCGCGTGGGCCTTGAGAAATGTCGATGTGTAAGACAAGAGAAAAATACAAGTAAGTTTCAATAATTAATGTGCACACATTTTCTTCCGTTGGCCTCCACAAAATATAATTTTCGTGAAAAAAGTGTGTCAATTAAACGACTAATTGATATATGAGTAGCATTTTGAGCGCTTTGAGACGCTAATAAAACAAGAAGGTTTAATGTAATTATTGGAAATGACTTGTTGAATTTGCTTCTGATTTATTTAGAAATTGTGTTCAAATGCGTTGTGATAAAGAACTGTAGCAAATTTATCAATGCGAATAATCACCTGCACTGAATTCGAAATACGCGTGCCAAATAGTTATACACAGATTATCCTCAGACGATCGAACCAAAAGCTATATAGATAATATGTTGGCCATCTTACATCAATAACACAAGTGAGATGTGCTGTTGAAGCAATGTGGTACACTCATTCCTTTTGTAGATCGTGTTGACAAGTAGCGGCGCCGTCTGCGTGAGAGACTCGTATTCTGACGCTACAAACACACACGTGACATGTTGCCTGCCTTTCAAATATGTTGACAAACCGACCAGAGCTGCCAAAGAAATTCGATCCGGACAGAAGGATGGCAAGAGGTTTATTTTTGTCTACGTACACGGCGGCTTATTAATCTGGTTGGCGGTTGGCTTCCATAGAGCAATTTAAGGAATATGGAAATCCATTGTGAGTAGTTGGACAATAGCTATGGTGAAGGGCACGACAGTTGTTTATTATCTCTACAGTGACTCTGCGTATTTGAGCTGCTAGTCGCAAGTTGAGCGAGTGCCCATTGTCTAACGTTACAGCCAAATGATGGCTGCTGCTTTGAAACAACTCAATGACCATTCAAAAGAGAAGGCATTTGAATGGCATTTCAATCTAAAAAGATTATTTGATGGCTCTTCCATAATTCAGCGTTGCATGTACCCTGGCGTTGCTTATTTTGGTACGGCTATTTTTTCAGCATATGGAGCTTGCAATCTCTGACGAGGTCTTGCTTGTTCATCCTAGTGACTTTTCAATCGGTTGTGGCTGATGCATGGATACCAATTCGGCTGATTTGGGTCATCTGAGTTCCCGATTATGACATCAAAATTTACCATTTTCAAGATGGAAGTGCACACGAAGTTTGTTTTTCACCCATTGACATATATTGGTGGTGGTGGGGGGAGGTGGGGGTGGTGGGGTGGGGTGGGGGTTGGGGGTGGTGGTGGTGGTGGTAGTAGTAGTAGTGGTAGTAGTAGTAGTTGTTGTAGTAGTAGTAGTAGTAGTAGTAGTAGTAGTAGTAGTAGTAGTAGTAGTAGTAGTAGTAGTAGTAGTAGTAGTAGTAGCGTACCTGTCTCGATAACGCGCTTCGTACGTGCATTTATATTCACAGCAGTAGGCAGGCATAATCTAGATCAATGTGAATGCTCGCTAGTAACATGTCAAGTCGCTATAAACAAACTCTTAGCCGTAGGCTCACCACTGCTGGGTTGAATGTTGGCGCTATTGGCGTCTCTCATGGTATAAAAGACACTGTAGGGGTTGGACCAAATGTCTTAAAGCGGCTAATTAATATTAGCAAAGATGTCTGGAATCTTACGATCAGTTCACACGGAGTGAAAGAAAGGTTTTTTGAAGAGGGCCTGCTATTCAATGGACAAATATGTAAGATCGAAGAGGTTGATTCGGTTAAATTGATTGTAAAAGTAAAGGCGCCTCTTCAAATTCAGAATGAACGTATTACAGCCGAGCTGGGAAAATATGGGAAAGTGATAACAATTGAAAGGGAGACATATGCCTTCGTTAAGACACTTGAAAATTGGATAAGACGGGTGGACCTGGAAAAGATTGATACACCAAATCCCGGTAGATTGTCTATTTATGTGAGCTTCTTCCTCCCAGTGTGGTAGAGCAGCCAGGTTAAAGAGTGCCGTATCTGCACAAGTACTGAACACCTAGCTAGTACCTGTCCTTACATGAATAAGTGCCTTTTGTGTGGGCCATCAGATCATTTTAAATCTCGACGTTATAAACGATCAACCTTGAATGCTGCAAATAATGTGGACCAGGCTAGTGATAGCTATATGCCTTTGCTTCTCTCGATTCCAGTGAAATACCCAGTAGTAGCAATGTGCTACACACCTATCCGCATGCTAGTAGCAAGGCTGGATATCCCATCGATAGTAAGACTATGGGCCCCAATGTTAGTAAGACTGGGGGTACAGTTGTTAGTAAGGCTGGTGAGTCAGCACTGTCAAAACACGTTGACGAGATTGAGGTTCTGGAGACAGGTATATCTGCTACCCCTCCCGCAACAGTTACTGAAATTGCCCAGGAAAACGATGACTCCGACGCTGTTGACGATACACACAGATTAGTACTGGGACAAACAAAATGTGGAACTCAGTCAATGGATGTTGATGTACCATTAGATTTGTCACGGCTAACAGAGTCTGATTTGTTATTAACACATTCTACACAGGCAAGTGTACAGGATACTAGTGCTGGCGGGGTTAAACTAGTGATAGACGACTTGAGCTCTGGGGCGGAGGACAGGGAGGATGATGATACAGACGACTCTATCTATATTGCAGAGTATGACACCTCTATCCAAATGCAGGAATCTTAGCAGCCCGATGAAATGGTATTCTATCGCTCAGAGAAGGGCGAGATTTTAGTTCCATACAGTACACGCGTAGGCGTTCGCTATAGACATTTGCGGAGTGATTCAGACATTTCGCATTACTGATCTTACAAATTCAGAGTTTACTATGAAGATTGACAAATGGGCTAAACGGGATAAAAATAGTAATAGACCCAAAATCAAACTACACATTATGGATATTATGCATACGTTTTTAATCAAAATGATAATTTGCTCACTTAATTGCTGTGGTTTGAATGATGAATTGAAGCAACGCATTTTTCTAGTGAAATTATCTGATTTAAAAGCTGATATCGTTATGCTTCAGGAAACTAAGTTCCATAATGTTGAAGCAATAGACAATTTCAAACAACTCTCTAAGGGCGAACTATTCTATTTCAATGCCACTGATTTAAACACAGGAGTGGCGATCTTATTTTTACCCAGGTGTTAACTGTATTAAACAGCAATTCATCGGTAGCTGATAGTAATGGCAGATGGGTCGTCGTGACCGTTGAAATGTCTGGTTTAACACTAAAGTGTATGTCTATGTATACACCTGCATCCCATTCTCAACGAGGTGCATTTTATTCAACTATTGGTCCAGTAATACATCCTAGATTAGAAAATTGTGTTATTGTTGGAGATTTTAATTGTGTTTTAAATCCCGAGAAGGATAGGCGTTCGTTATCAATACACTCCGATACGTCTCACCGGCATTTACAGGAAATATGCGACAGTGCGCACCTTTTGGATAGTTATAGAGTATTAAGCCCTGAATGTTGTGAATATACAAGGGTAACGGCAAATGGTCAGACAGCCTCTCGGTTAGACAGGATGTATATACAGAGAGTGCTAAAAGGGTTAATTTCGGATACTGGCATATATTCCGTACCTTTTTTTCTGATCATAGCTTAGTTTCCACTGTGCTAGATAATGCAGAAAGGGTTACACGTGGTCCAGGTTTTTGGAAACTTAATATTCCCTTGCTGAATGATTTTGAGTACCATCGATGCATTGAAAGTGTCTTGCGTGTTAAGGTCCGCAACCTATCAGAATTTGAAAGCTTGATTTCTTCGTGGGAAGATGTTAAACTAGGGATTGCTAACAAATCAAGACAATATTCTATTCAAAAGGCAAGGAAAATGCGCAAAGAGGAGAGAAGGTTGATTCGTCTACAGGCCCTACTGTTTCGCAAAGTTCCAAGCGGCGATATTCACTTGACTGCGGTTTTTGAGGAGATCAGGTTAAAATGATCACAAATGGAAGTGTACAGGGCAGAAGGTGCAAAAGTAAGATCAAGAGACCAATTTTATTCTGAAGGTAAAACATATTGTTGTGGCCTAGAACAGTCTAGAGTTGTGGACAAGATAATTAGAGGCCTTGAAATAAATGGGCAAATTGTTAATTCAAATAAAGATCTACTAGAAACTATTCGGACATTTTATGGAAATTTGTATAAGTCTGAAGCAATTGATGAAGAGTTGGCAGCTGAATTACTTGTTAATATTAAGGAAGCATTGCCTCCTCCGTCAGATGATATTTGTGATGAATATTTTTCGGTATTTTTTTACATTACAGCTGCTTTAGCTAAGTGTGTTCACAAAGAAGAGTCACCTCTTTGCTTGGAGCATGCCTCCAGCCAGCACCTGTGAGGGAATGATTACATTCTCTATGAATGCGGAGATTTATATTACACTTCTTTTGCTAAACATGGTATTCACAATGTGTGTGATATTGTAGATGTGAAAACTCGAAAATGGCAATTACTATATGACATATCACGAGTAACATCTTCACGCCCAATTGATCGTGCTACACAAAAACATAGTAGTAGTAGTAGTAGTAGTAGTAGTAGTAGTAGTAGTAGTAGTAGTAGTAGTAGTAGTAGTAGTAGTAGTAGTAGTAGTCTACCAGTGTCTCTATGTAAACACAGATCATTGGTTTCAAAATAGTAGCGGTGTTTGTTATTGTTTACTCAGGCCATTTTCAGAAACGTTCTCGCGAAGCAAAGAGAAAGATTAATGTACAGCGGCGATATGTGCTATTGTTCGCTGTACTGCTAACAGAACGTGTGCGTGCAACTACTCATGATTTGTCGGCTACATAATCAATTACACGGGCCTATTCAGAAACTAAATGGTGTATGTATAGCTGGCGTTTATTGCATTACGGTAGTTTATATTTTTATTGAGCATATATTGTGTATGATATTATTTATGATGGAAAGATTGGCGAATTTTTTTAAGTTGTTTTTTCTTTGACGTCAGTTTAGTGTTAGTGTATTGTATAGTTTTGTCAGCCTTTTATATATTTTGTGAAATTAAAGAGTTTCCACACAATCCGTTGATCGTGTCACCAAAAAAATAAATAAAAAACAGTAGTAGTAGTAGTAGTAGTAGTAGTAGTAGTTGTAGTAGTAGTAGTAGTAGTAGTAGTAGTAGTAGTAGTAGTAGTAGTAGTAGTAGTAGTAGTAGTAGTAGTAGTGGTAGTGGTAGTGGTAATGGTGGTAGCAGCAGCAACAACCACAGAGTTTCAATCTAGTATCTGATAGGGAATTTAACCTATCCCATACGACATTGAAATACTCAGCAGATGCATGTCTACCAGTACGGGTTTATGTTTTATGTAGTGTTAGTACACCGTCATTTGTTTCCAACATAAAAGGTGAGGGCGATAGTACGACGCCAGGTGGGTGGCAGGAGGAGGAGGAGGAGGAGGAGGATAACGAGGAGGAGACAGTGCTTACATTGAGAACACATTGCGGCTTCTGCCACATACCAATTATAACCTCCTTATGACCAATTCAGTAGATTATTTTAGAAAGTAATCTGATGGGAAACTGTTGCTCTCTAGCTTGGCAATAGGTTCCTGCCAAAGTAATTCCCAAATATTTAACAGATTGTGCATTGCCATGTGCATACACAGATACATGGGGTGTTTAACAAAGAAAGGGGAGAGATATGTTAACCCACCCCACGCTTCCCATCACATGATGACCATGCTTAGTAGATCTAGATCTTATTATATACATTCATGCTAGAAAGATACTAACGCACACATACTGGATGACAATCTACACTAAAATACCTGAAGCAAAACTACTAATTTCTTGGATACAATCCAGACTAACAAGTGCCATTATCTTTGATATTTTGCTCAATCCATTCAAGTAAAATAAGATGTGGTCTATAACAGATTTCTCAGATGTATCCGTATATACTAGAATACTTGAATACAAAACACACTTTTTCCGTCGCCCATATATAATTGATATAAGAACCTCACGTAATCCGATTATCTCACTGCGTCGTCTTTTTATTGCATTGCCATTAGATTAACCAGATTTCCACTAAAGAACAAAGGCACGCATGTGGTAATTTATGAGAGACGGTATGACTGTCACTTGTTTGCATCGTATACTACCATTGCAGTAAACTCCTGTTACTGGAAAGCGTAAATTAAATAACAAGTCGTGACCACTTGTGATAGATCTACAACGACCGGCTCTTTCCCTCATTGACAATTTCAACAGTCGTATAGTATAATATTATCAACGGCATTTATTTGGCTTTATGAACATTACTTTTTGGTCGAGCCAATTTCCGCAATATATGTATATTATACATATTAGGCCTATTACATGGGTCTACTGTTCAATGCCAGCATTGAATGCATTGGACTTAATCGTTAGAAGAATGATCCTCATTCTAACCAGGATCAAGATCATTGTCGTCGCCGTCGTCGTCGCCACTGCCGCCAACACTGATGGCACAGCAACCACCACCCCATCATCATCATCATCGTCATCATCATCAGCATTGTCGTTGTCGTCGTCATCGTCGTCGTCGTCGTCTTCGTCGCCGTCGTCATCATAATCATCATTGCCGCAGTTGTAGTTGTAAGAGAAGCTACATAAATGTAAAAAAACTCCATGGCTGAGAATGAGAAATGGCCCTATTAGGTGGAGACAACTCCAAGTGAATCCGTACTGACACAACTCGTGGTAATAATAGATGTCAACAGAAGTGGATTCAGTCGTGCCAAGCATTGGTGAGAGAACGTAGCCATTAAATGGTTAATGAATTAGCTAACGGAACGTTCCTGAGCAGGATGCTAGCTTTCATGGTCGTTTTGTTTTCGGACGTGTGTTAAATAAAGTGTCGCATGCAAAAATATACACTACATGTTTTCCAACATACACATATACATAGATACGACACTATCTACTGTACGGTTGAGTGGAATCGGCAGTCAGGCGGCAATCGTTTAACAATGTTATTGCAGAATATGTGCCAGGTGATACTAGTTAGAGTACGTGTATGTCATAGCAGGCGCATGTATTCAACACTTAGCACATTGAGTCTCAAGCAAATAATCTTGACAGCGTGAATGGAAGAAAGGCTGGTGTGCGTATTCCCTGATAGCACATGCTACTTAGCCAGTGCTGTGCTAATGCGGCCCGGTATTGGCCCGATACCTGTCCGGTAACCCGCGTTATTAGTATATGAAACACGCGGACAGGAAAGTGTTGATCTCATAGTCAGCACCATCTTACATTAACATTATTCCTAAAATAAAAAACCGTTGTTATCGCGTGAAATGGAACTTACTCTATGAAGATGTCATATGAGTTGAAATGAAATCTTGGCTGCTTTTCCAGGATGGTATCATTTGCGTCATCGTGGAAAGTAGAGCCATACTGGCTAGATGCAATTGATACTGATCAAATTGAGTAAACTATTTCTACTGATGGCACTCGTTCGTAGACAAATGCAGATACCGTCGGCTTAGCTGCATGCCATCACTTCAAATGGCTACTTATTGTCAATACCTGACATAAGAATGGACAGGAATGTATAAAGATTTGCTTTCCATCTCAAATAAATGTTCTTAGCAACGCGACCCTGATAGCGCCGCTTACTGGGTCGATGCCGGTGCAATACCGGGCCGATCCTAAACATAAGGGCCCGGTATTGACCTGGCATCGTCACAGTAAGCTACGTTATCTACGGTAGTATCATTGTAATTACATACTGTGTGAGCTAATTTGCATAATGGTCTAATACTTGTGTATTACCGAACTAGCAGCAAAGACCACTTACCGTGGGCCTTTTGAAACTCACGGCAGTGAGATATTGACTCTTGAATATAGATGAGCGAATCTACATGTGTCTTACACGAAGCTTAGTCTTTTCTGAGATACAGTAAAAAAGTATCGCTTGCTAACGAAAGATCGACTTGAAAATCAATTTCACCAAATCAGTGATATGGCAAATCTATGTATACTGATAGCGAACGTGCTGTGGCTTCTTGCATTGCTGTGGGAAATGAAATCCTGCCCAACATCCAATGAGTCTGTTGGATCACGAGACTGCATCATGTAGGGCACGAAATTGATTATGACGTCATTTGATTGACGGATAAACGTGAAACATTCATTAGCAGAATGAGATGGCCAGTAGATTAAATATCTGTCATTTTTTTCTGGCTATGATAATAAATTTAAACGTAGAGTCGAGAGTTCTGAAAATCCAATCGTGTTCAAAATATTCAGCAGGCCCAGAGTTAAACCCTATGAAAAATGTGGTCTACAGAAATTCTACGGGCAGACAGTTAATACTATGTACATGCATACATCCAAGCCATCGTCTGAATTTCGATCGGTGTTTATTCAGAATTCTGTGTGATGTGATGTGCATAGCATAAGTGTTTATTTGCATAGAGCTTCCACATTCAGACGATGGCAGACATAATGCATGAATTTGCATCAGGCTTCTGACTATGACATCATCTGAAGGGGTGGGTGGGGTGCGTAGGGCGGTATGTCCCGACGAAGTTCTATTTGCAGTATTTTACTAAGGTATTCCAATAAGAGTGTTATCCACTATAACACAGAGCGGGTACATGTTAACTTTGGAACTAACTGCCTATAGTATAGTTGCATCCTATCTCTGAGTTTCAGGAGAAAGAATAAGCATTTTTGCAATACTTTAGGATGTCTGAAAACAGTCAATGTCTTATATTTTACAGACTGTTTACATTAATGCCTTATATTTCACAGGCTTGTATACATTGATTCAAAATGAGTAATAGGAAACTATCCATAGAAATATATGCCAGATAATGTATTATCTTTCTATGAAAACAGAATATGCCTGTGCCTAGGGATTTCTGGGCAAATCGCCTCCTCTCCGTTTCCAGCAATGCACTCGTTACCCTTCTGAGGTAAAGTACAAGTAAGAGAAGTGACCCTTGCTAATGGATGAGTTGCCTACCCCGTGTTGCTGCCATGCACAATGCAACGGTCATCTCTTAACATGTTTTATACATGTTGATATACTATTTGGAAAACCAGGTGAGTATACTTTGTTTAACAACAGTCTGTTACCTTCGTGCATATCTAGAGAAATTGCCTACAACAGCTGTAAAGATGTGCATCATAATACGTAAGCATGGCCTCTCATAATATGACTGGAAGTTTCAAATTGTATCTCTGTCGTGTGCGACTATTTTGTGTGGTAACATTTCAGCTCTGTTACCTCTACTCTGTTGTAATATTGCCTGAATTGGCCTGATTCAGAATTAAAGTCATTAATGAATCAGAGACCCATCTATGTTTACGAACATTTACAGAGGGTGCAATATTCAAGCGCTCCACTGTGAGTTTCAACTCTTTTACCCAGTCGGTTATGGTATCATCTAAACCAGGTGTAGTATTTAGGAAGTCAAATGTGAGCTCCAAACATGTTGCCAAAGATTCAACTCTGTTACCAAACAGTTCAACTCCGTTATATGTGAACCCGCATTCAATTAGGTATGCTAAATGTTAGAAGAATTAAATGTGTCCTCAAAACACAGATGGATATCATTAAAGCCCACTTTGTAATGAAATCAATGTGTTTTAATGCAAGGATTAACAAGGAGAATGTTTTGGGGGAAAACGGTGTTGATAACACCGAAAGATAAGATTATTGCGTATTAAACAACTTAATGTAATTTGTCAATGCTTACTTGCTGGGTGTACTCGGCATCGATCAGTCTATCATTTCTGAAAAATAAATCGAGTGACTGGCTAAATGTTCGATTTCCAACACCCATGTGGTGGGTGCCCCATTGAGAACAATTCACGTAGTCTTGTTTGACAACGAGGTTATGGTTCTGCTTTTGAGTCTATAGAATTCATTTAGATTGGCATATATCCATTTAGAATATCTGGAAAATATGTATTCCATACATCACCTGGGCATCCTGACTTGAACTCTCACCCGTCATCTCATATGTCGGATTCTTGGACAAAAAACAATTTACAATAGACCATGCAGTTATCGTGTCGTGATACGGCCGAATTTATAGAGAACGGGTTGTTAAATCACATCCATGATCTGTAATGAATATACTACAGCTACAGATTATATCGGCCTCTTGTAGCAATATCGGCAGGGCAGTGTGCAGTAATTATCTTCAAAACCGTCCACAAGGTAGTCCAACATCTAAGTCACCAATATCGTGTCTATCTACGGCGAAATCTCGCTAAACATGTTCGTTACATGTAGGCTACATAGCTATTCTTAGGTAAACTGCCTCAATTAACGTAACGCTTACATACTTTGCCGACAACGCGTATGATACGTGGCAGTGCTGTGTTGAGGGGCACGGTATTAATTAGCATGGCAATGCCACTGCGTAACATGAACTCAGTAATACAATTGAAACGTCTAATCGATAGACATTGTAATAGTGTTATATATGTTGTAACATTAGTGCACATAATACAGAACACACTGGATGTTTGGATTGCAGCACAAGGAGTGACGTCAGATGATATTTGCTATATTCATCAAGCCAATCAATTACACACAGCGGCACCAGATGTAAATCCTACAATATAGGCAGCGTCAGTAATCGCGAACAAATTGTCTAAGTCCAATACTTAATAGTAATTGCAGTACATATTGGGTTAGTGTCCCTTTGCATATGCTATACTATATCAATAATATCAATACTAATAAAATGAATAGTATACAGAGCGTAGAATGTGTCTGAACCAATATGTAATAAAAATATAAATTGTTGGAAAGGTGTTCACATAAAATGGTCATATAGACAGCGTATGGTTAGCCAGTAGGCATTCCTTATAGCATACTTGTCAAGACCCATTCAGTCAATCTAACTGTAAGGAATAGACATGCTCGTACGTTTGACTGACTATTAATAATAATAATAATAATAATAATAATAATAATAATAATAATAAGCGCAAGCGAACAGAGCCATGACATGTGTCTTAATATATTGGCCAAACACGCGTCTATCGGCAGCACTGGGTCTGGAAAGGTAGTATAAGTGGCAGCATAAATAATTTACTAATGTAATTCGCACATGTGCTCGCTTGCATTAGCCATTTCACGCGCATCTCGTGCTGACAGACAGGTGTTCTGTCAGAAATTGTTTTATAAGCCGTTTCTTTTTTGGAGAGCAACATCTTGCTTCAACCAGGACTTGAATGTGAATGCCATACGTTTAATTTATTCTTGTCAGATTATACATACTGGAGAGATCTACTGTACGGTTAATAAGCTTGTCAGAGTAAACGTGTTATTGAAGTGATTTGCTAAATTGATGGGGTTTCCAATCATGAGATGGATAAAATTGGGATTGGACGCATGTGTGTGTACCTCTTCCATTTCTTCATACGTATTATTGGTTCTGGATATTCACAAATGGGTGGCCTAAAATGGTATCTATTCTCTCAATTAAAAAGCAATTTTTAGAAAATATAATTTAGAAAATATTCCACAATATATAGATGAATGTTCCTTTAAATGAAATCGTCATCAGCATCGTCCCTCTACTACTTTCACAAATATAGCCGACGTCACTGTCAGCAACAACACCAGCGTCACCATCTCCATCACCATCGCCCTCATGTTCACCATCAACAGGCCGAGACAGGCTAGGTAGCCGTGTTCTTCTGGAAGACAATATATAAAGGATTAAAACGTAGTGACTTTAAAATGTACGTATTTTATTTTTCAGGAGCCTTCGGATATAAATCTACTTCAACTTGTCCAGGTGAAGCAGATTTCTGTGTGAAAGCCCATCAACATAAACTAGGTTAGTCTTTAATCTTGATTTATCATCACCTGGCCGCAAATCCCTCTTGGATGACTTAGTATTCCATGAAATGCAAACACGATTCATATCTGAATGATCAAATCATATGCATTTCAAATGCATTTAACTAATACATAGCCCTGCTTAGATGCAATTGGTAGTAACTGTATTACATAGCCACGTGAGCATACAAGTATCAAATCATTGACCAATTAGTATCATTTGTTAAAGTAATTATTTTGATTTGAATTTCCTTCTGATATACTTAGAAAGGGGTTCCAAATACATTGGGATATAAATGCAACCAGATTCACAAATGAAAATGACTCCACTCCTATGTGCATGACATATATTCATATACAGAACTCATATTCTTCTTGTAAAATCGAAACCAAAATCCATAGCTATATTATGTTGAGCATCTAACATCAATAACTGTGTTAATCCACGATCTATGATTTATATATCATATTGTTGTACACTGTGCCCCACTACCCTCGTTCGCGTTATCGCGTGAGTGGACTATGAAACAAATGTGGTAAGCAAGTAACTATGCGATGGACTCACATTCACTCGCCACAACCATATAACTGGCGCATAGCAGGTATATGCCTTTCAGATTTTCGGCCACGCTTACCAGATCTTCCAAAGCAGATGCCTATGGACAAAATGTTTGCAAATTAATTGGCAACTGTCATGCTTGCCATTTTGCCTGAATAGTCAGTGATCTTCTTGATCTAGACGTGGGTTTGGCTTCCATACATCAATGTACGGAATGGAGAAAGTGAGTTTGATCTCTTAGAACAGTAGCCATGGCGAACAACTGGACGATTGTGTATTATTCTACTGGGTGATCCTCTCTACTTGAGAAGTGTGCAGTTGGTAGAACGGATTGAGCGAGTGGCCATTCTCTAATATGCCAGGCAAATGATAGCTGCCGAGTTGAGCCATCATCACCATCGTCGTCGTCGTCGTCGTCGTCGTCGTCGTCGGCGTGCTCGTCATCGTCATCGTCATCGTCATAATCACCATCATCGACACCGCCGCATTATGTGTCATCTTGACATAAGCTACATAAATGGAAGAGGAGTATGATCAAATGGCCCTATTCGCTGGCGACAATTCAAAGATAATCTATAAGCTAGCTGTATTGATCACCTCATTTACAGACAGGCACTAACCGTGATAATCAAAAACATCAAGACAGGCAGACTCAGTCGCGCCAAACAGTATACTTCCTGACAAAGTTGAATACAATTTTCCTAGATGTTGTTTCTAAAACTGTAATGGGACTCCTGCAAATTGTTTTCAAAATAAGCAGGCCCATACTCGGCGTAGTGAGCAGTAAATAACATCAACACGGCGTTGTAGGCTGGTGAGTTGAGTGTAAATATCATATGAATTAACGGAGTGAACGTTTCTTAACAGGATGATATCGTTCGTGAAAACTGTGTTTTCGGACGTGACAGGAATAAAGAATCACGTGCAAAACTAGACAGTATGGTAGTGTTTTCTATAATCAAATGACATTTGTCCCAGCCTCTTATTGCAAAACATGTTTAGTTCATGTTAGTTAGATTATGTGTATAGCACCGCAGGAGTTCAAGCCATAGCATACTGCTTTCAAACTAATCATTTTATAGCGTCAGCTTGAGAAAAGTTGGCGTGTGTATGCCCTGAGTAGGCATGGTAGTGGGTCAGTGCTGAGCCAATGCCGCCCTAATGTAACTAGGAAGAGGGTGAAATAGGCGCTCATTTTGATTGCACATGCAAAGTCGGTGTTTACAAGGTAGCGGGCCTATTTGTCCAGAGACGGAGTGGCCCTATAGGGGCGTGTTCTGGTGAGCGTTTTTGTATAAACACGCCCTCGAAAACATGTCCTTTTTGGGCACTCTATATATATATATTTATATATATATATATATATATATATATATATATATATATATATATATATATATATATATATATATATATATATATATATATATATATATATATGTATATATATATATATATAGACAATTACCACCCCACGTGTAGCTACGGGACATCCCAGGAACAACTAAAACATGCGTCTAATTCGCCCATATTGTGCATTATTCATCGAAAAAAGAGGACAGCGGTAATTATAAAGCAGTACATATCATGAAAATGTTATTTCAACTAAACAATGCAAAATAACAATGGACGCACGGGTTAATGCATTGCATTGTAAGGACAATTGATAGTCACTAATTAGTGTAATTAAGTAGCTTCACATGAACGTGCCTAGTGCCTCCCCGTTGTATGCATAGAGGGCGTGGCCACAAGTCCAGCCACCTCATTAAATCACGTGTCTCCAGTCATTACGGCATGAATAACGTGAGCTAGTGTGTTATAATCGCTTAATAGGCCGTGAAATTGAACGAATTGTATGTGTTTACTATTTAATAAACATTATGTTGAAAACGATGAAATTAATTTGACTCAGCGTTCTTAGGGAATATCGATGGCCAGTATGATGCTGATCCAATGGCCCATACAATGGCACAACTATATCCGTTGTCCAGAACTTTTTAATTCCTAATATTTTGATCAATAGGTAGTTAACGGACACATATCAATGTTTGAAATAAATTCACATATACACGTGCTTTGTCGGCTTTCTGTATGTATCTGATTTGTGAATTTCATTTTCAGAAGCTGGTCACAATCACGTCAGTTGGTTTTAGCACTGACTTCAGAGAAATTATTCTCAGCTTATTGAGCAGTTACGTCTTGAATATTTGCCGGTTGCTGCCTTACTGAATTCACATACACATTATTTTCAAAATACCATGCAGATTATTTGGTAAAAGAGAGTTTGGTGTTTGGTCACTTCAATTTGAAAGATGTAAATGATATCGCAATTGGCCCCACCTATGCTATCATTGTTTCGAGAACAACCTAACAAACACTGTGGGTAATTTGTACTGTATTGCTGAGCCTTTGTCGGCGCTGCCCTGCTATTAACCTATTTTCTGGTCTAACGGCACTCTCTAAAGTCTCAGGTAACAATACCTGGAATATATTTGGATAAAGTAATACTACCATTTTGAAATTTTGAAAACAAATCTCATTCCTATTTTTACAACTTTGTAATCAAGTTCGCGCCACTTCGGTATCTGCCAGGGAATCTTGGCCACACAACCACATCCACTAACGGCAATGCCATTTGAGTATAATATATACGATCGTTTATTAGCCAGAATGCAAGAATTATGTGTGTAGGAAAGACACTCAGTTCCTCTCCACTTCGTTTTGACGCTGTTGCCTTTGCATCAGCCAATGATCAAGACAGCGCTGATGGTAATGATGAGGAATACAAAGAGACAAGTGCTCATCGATACACAACATAAGGAACCTGAAAACCACCAGGAATTATGGAAAGAGAAAGAGCCAAAAGGCAATGAATGGCGATCAGGAAGATAGGGCGGTAGTAATGACTGCTGCAGTTCGGATCACATGTGCCACTTCACGGTCCAGGAAGAACGATGTGGAATCAACATAGAGATGCAATGTAGTATATTTATCTACATATACACTTGTGATGATTGTCGAATCGGTGTTACACTCTGCCAGCATACGTTTCCTAAACAGTTGGCCAACATTAGCCTGGCCGTCATGGTCGATGGTGATTAATGGGAAATACCACATCAAATGTGAATGTAACAATATAGGTGGAGTAACGCATCATTCAGGAAATCAGTGTAGCATATGATACCTATTTTGTTTGTAATATTCAATGTTATGTTGCCCAATGTGGGAATCCGATCTGTCACTCATTTCTAATATAAACATATTAGTATAGAAAGACAGATAATTCAATTCGCATTTTGTTATTGAAGACAGGAAATCCTTTAATATTAGGCTATCAGTAATGAATGTTGCTAAATCAGTATATATGTAGTAGATGTATTCACCCAAATTGGTATTGTGGCTATTAGTTCTCCTGGGAAGTTCCTTTAGTTTATAGGTGCAATAGAAAAATTCGCTTTTAGGTATGCCCGCCCGATTTCTAGCTAAGCTTCGCCCACAAGTTTCCCATGTTCGGATCGACCGCAGTCTGAATTCCCAGAATCTCAATATCGAGGTAACTATACAGCAAACATATTTGATATGTTGACACTAATTTGATTGATTTGCCAGGTCAACAACTGACGGACTATTCCAGGCTCATGACGGAGTATAGCTATCAATTATGATTTTACTTTAGTCCACATTATGACATCATATGATGATATGTGGAAATTGCTGAAGAGGAAAGAGGTCTTAACTGTAAATTCATCACACGTAAACGCCAGTAATTATTGGTATACCAGTTACATTAGCCAGTAGTCTAATGCTACCACAAGCAACATATATTTAACGATGATGGCATCTGCCATTATTGATGGCACCCAGTTTCGTGGTCGATTCTATGATGGCATAATCACCTACGTCACATGTAGGCTGCAGTCATAATCAACTACGCCATGATTGGTGTGAATGAATCCGGCATAAATGCTTCATAATCCGTCAAGGTGCACGAATTGTATGTATTTACTATTTAATAAACTTTATGTTACATATTTTGAAACATCACCCAGTCAAATCAGT
The DNA here is from genome assembly GCA_034401795.1 of Chaetoderma sp. LZ-2023a. Taxonomy (NCBI): domain Eukaryota; kingdom Metazoa; phylum Mollusca; class Caudofoveata; order Chaetodermatida; family Chaetodermatidae; genus Chaetoderma; species Chaetoderma sp. LZ-2023a. Next base: position 45,041,936 of record CM067368.1, on the reverse strand, counting down.
TTCAAAATATTCGACATCTTGTAACGTTTTCTGGAATTTGAGATTCAGTGAGTGATTGATCCAAACACGGACAAAACGTGGGTGGGACTAAGCTACAGATGTAGGGGAATAGATACAACTGGATTCCTATATTACCGCACAAACCAGGGTAGCTATTTTTTTTGCAGAAATTGTTTAACCGGCACATTCACGCCAGAATGTGTGATAGTACAAGTGCTAAAATGGTATTTGAATTGTGTACCGCAATGTAATACGTGTAAATGCATCTTAACATAATGATTTCATTCTGTAGTAATTAAAATAGAATTAGAGACACTTTTCCTAATTCAATTTCATTGCTAACAAGATAGAATCACAGTAGCTGCCGGCGAAGCATGGCCGGTAGGCCACACTGATGGCAATCTGGCCTTCATGTAGTTACATATCTTAAGTGTACACTGCATGACAATGTTCCTTTCATGCACATGGTTATCAAAATACTCATTTAAAATGTGTAGTTACCATGGATGACCTTGACCATGACTTTTTGCCAACCACCGCCCCCCCCTAATTGGTCACAATGGACCAACCCAACCCAATTGTATCCACCCACCCCACCCATCCCCTCAAAGTCTGGTTACTATCGCTCAAATAGACCAATAGTTATTGACAAATATGTGTCTTCCAGGCACGTTGTTTTCAAAATACCCATTTTAATCTGGTCGATGTGGTCTTGACCTTTCAAGTTGTGATTCAAACTGTATCATATCTTGCCAAGAGACCACTAATACACTCTGCTCATTGTTAGATCAACAATCGACCGACCGACAGACCAACTATCTAAACAAATGAACTAACTAACTACCTGGAAAACTAACAGAAAGACATGCGTTTTATTTAGCTGCTGCTCGAAGCTAAACTATCTTAGTTACGTAAAGAGAATGAAAGTAGCAGATATTAAGATGTATTGTGTTTTATGTAATGCAGCTACATGATATACGCATGTAAATGTACAGCATTGTAATTGTTTTAAGTGCAAGCATTCTCGTATGAATATCTGCATAATCTATGGTAGACTAATACAACCAAGTGATGTTCTGAAATAAGTTTAGCACCACCCACAGCCGATTGACAAGATTGTATAATTAGGACGATAATGATGCGAATCGTGCACAGTGGCCAACGATGAACAGGCAAGGAAATTTAAATACAAAATTGGCAGCGATTCAAAGTGGTTGAGGATGGAAAAGCAACGACAGCAAGACAATCAACAATATTTACCATGCGACACTCAAGATGGCATAGTCATCGAATACTCCCTTGAGGTCGTCATGTCCGCCAGTTGACTTCTCTTTTGAAAGGCCTGTCAATGGCTGACATATTAGACAATATACACTCGCTGAAGTTATGTCACTACCTTCAATCTGCCCAAATAGATAAAATCAACACAGAGGATAATACACACAATCCATGTCTTGTCTTTCACCAAGGCTATTGTTCTAACTTTTCAAACTGGATTCGTCCATTCCTTAAATTCTTCGCCAAACCCATCCATAGGAATACGGTTCCACTTATTTAGCCAAGAACAAACTATTGCACCTTTCAATAGATGTGTAAGCCTTCAGTCTGGGTCGATTTTCCCTGGAAGATCTGGCCAGTTTGGCCAAAGTCGCCGCTCTGAAAAGCAAACAGCACTCCGAGCATGTGGTTGTAGCGAGCGAATCCAAGTTTCTCGCAAAAGACAACGGGTTCAACACGTTTCTTCGTAGCCATGCACGAGTGGGGAGAAGGGGGGTTGAGGAGGAGGAGGAGCCAATGGGAAGAGCAGGATGATGAGAAGGAGGAGGAGGACAACAAGGAAAAGGATGATGAGGAGGATGGGGAGTGCGGGGATCAGAAGCAGGCGTAGGAGGATGGGAGGAGGAGATGTAAGAGGAGAAAGTTGAGGTGGAGGATTGTACAGTGCAATGCCAGCTGAACCAAATCAAATTCTTATGCAAATTGATATACTTGGCATTATCATCCTTTATCTCTCACAAAGATCGGGTTCTGTTCTTACCAATGTTTCTTAGTTGACTATGAACGTAGGCGAGTCACACTAACACAACTCTGACTTAAACGTGGCTGGCGCCCGGTGGAGAAGGCACACATGCCACTATCATCCCGTAAGGAATTCGAGACGCACACTCTAGCCTGAAGCACTTTCGCAAATTGCTTTATGGAAGACACAGCATAACAGTTAACCAATTTAAACTAGCATGAAACCATTAACCGATAACATTTTCTAGCCTACTTTCCAGATTGTTCAGCCTCAACCTGAGGTCAGTGAATAATTCACATGCGTGAAATAAATCAATTGTTCATAGATTGTATACTTTATCATGTATGTACACAAATGCCATTACATTTTCGCATTTACTTTAATCTGTTATGAGAAACATCATCATCTCTAATAACAAGATAGACCCTATGCAAGTGGATGTGTTTTGAAATCTTACTACTCCATGTACCCTGCAATTCATGGAGTAGAATGTTTCAATTAGTTAACGTATATTTTATGTTTAACTTACATAAGGAAGTGTGCTTAACATACTCCCCATCCGATACACGAGCCGCTTACAACAGTTATCGTAGTTACATCAAAACGAATGAAACTCGCTACTCAGATATGTCGATCTGTGTTTCTGAAAGAAAATTAGTGTTTCAGATAAGAACACGAATGGTATTACCATATAGCGTCCAGTTAGCTGAACACACATTGTAAACTCGCCTGCAACTGCTTGGGCAATGGTTTTGCAATAATCTCCAGGACACGGATTGGTGAATATCTCTCTCTCTCTCTCTCTCTCTCTCTCTCTCTCTCTCTCTCTCTCTCTCTCACTCTCTCTCTCTCTCTCTCTCTCTCTCTCTCTCTCTCTCTCTCTCTCAGCTTACTGGGTCTTAAAAACTATGAACAAGTTTTGTAAATGTAACGATGCATGGATTGAATATAAATGCGAGTTGCTTCATGTGGCAGCAATATGCCACCAGATGTGACACGGGCAATCCCACTAGGGGCAGACATGGCAGATGGCGTTGCATGTCATACTGGTCGTGTGTCATACCCTCTCTGCGTATACAACATAGCTACATCTTTGCTCAAGGCAATTTCAAGCAGGGTGGTTATATTATTATTATTATTATTATTATTATTATTATTATTATGTTTCTAAGATAATGGTGAAATGCTATTCTCTTTAGTACGAGGCATGGATCCTTGGTGAATACGTAAGCGCGAATTTAATGGGTTTTTTTAGGTGTAATTGCCCATATATATTTAATATGATTCTTCAACTTCAACAAACCCATCGCAGGCAGTTACTGTAAAAGCACTTACTTGTTGGCTGTCACCAGGGGCATGTCTCTGTCTCAATCTCCGTATAATATACATGTCCCAGCAGAAAACCTCGAGGAAAGAAGTAAGTATCGGTCTGAGCTGGTCTCCCCGAACACTAAAATGTGTTTCTAATTGTATTTGTCCCTTGAGTCGTATCTGCTACGTATCAGAGATTTTCCTTCCGATGGTGTATATTCTGCTTAATATTGTTTAGACAATGGTGTAGCTGCCTCGTGCATCAACAAATGTATGCCAATTTATTTTACACAATTATCGCACAAGTTCCTTTTAACCACAAGAAAATTGTGTTGTGAAATGATTCTTGAATGAACAAGGCACTGTACATCACATCGTCTTAGTGGAGCCTTTCGGATTGCTTGGTTTCCATGAATTATGCACACATTTGATTGTCCAGCCGGGAGATTCCAGTCATTACTGCAATCCCAGCATTCATTTTACAATCAGCTACATGGATAGCATGTCGAGTAGCTAAAGTACTTGTCAAATAACGTTCAATATATAACAGGATGGGCCAAGTCCGTACCCCCGGTTTGCGGAACCACTGTTAAGAACTGTTGGAGAAGACTGATCACTCGTATTAATGAGATTGCTGAAACATATCTATATATATATATATATATATATATATATATATATATATATATATATATATATATATATATATATATATATATATATATATATATATATATATATATATATATATATATATATCAATAAAACCTAGTAAAAGTACGTTCAGAATCGTTAGCAGCTTACCCTTATAATTACCTTGAAAATGTGGTTCTGGTAATTCAGGTTTCAAACTATACACATCTATTTCAACACACGGAACGGACAAATGGGCGGGCCACATTTGAACATAGGCATGACATAGCTAGAAATATATCCATCAATTGTCAGTTCATGAGAGCTTACGCTGCTAACACATGAGCTACAACTATTCAGCTTGATTAACTACGCAGCATGGTACATTTTAAATTATTTTCATCGGAAAAGTTCTTGTATTTCTGTCGTTGGCGCTTTGCATTTTTCTGTTAAGCTTTTTCGTCCACTCTTTCGTCCTCGGTCTTTGCTTTAGAGTTTGGTATTTATTGTTTAGTTCCTACTATTTCGCTATCCTCAGCCATTACCCTGAGAACTCCTCCAATATGCGCACTGAAATAGACGGGCCTGTAACGAATGTTGTCAAATAGCACGTGTATACATGACTAGGTGGTAGGATCTCCATGTCATGCAGCTACTGGACTGTAAAAGGAGCCCACCCGCATTTAGTAATAACTTCGTGTTGTGTGTTGCCTAAGGTCAGCGTTTAGCTTTGGAAATCCTGATAATTAGTTCAAACACCGATGTGTTAAATCATAATTACCTAACCAAATACAGAGTCATCCGTTTTAGAACGAGTAGTCATGTGTCCACTTCTCTGTTACATGGCAATGGCAGCACTGATCCTAGCAGGTCGATGATGACCATTCTCCTCACAGCTTATGCTGTTTTAGTCAGCAACATAATAGCAAAGCAATATGTTTAATATAAACAGAAGTTAGCGCGCACTGTGAATTGAATAGAGTAAACTCAAATATCTGCTTTACTAAAAGGTCAATGTGCTAAGAGTTAAAGCAAACATGAATAATAGAATGGAGATATAACCGTGGGTATTTTTTTGTAAACTCCACACAATTCGCCAAACCGGAATAATGCAAAAAACTACTTGTTTGGGGTATTCGTTCACAATTAAATTGTCCCCAACAACTGTGTAATGACTATGCACGTGACTTGAAAAACTTGTGTAATTTCACTGGATCGCAGAATCCATTTGACCTGTTGGTTGACTGATTCTGCTCCAATCACACTGTGATTGTCCATTTTGAAAATTATTTACCACAATTTAGCTAGATGTTAGCTATACAGTGCCTGCGATTAGTGTCAATTCTGGTTAATGCCACAAATCAGGCATCGAACGCATTTGCTATTTCCTGACATTTACCTAATTACCATGTTCTATAGAATGGGCCCATTCAGTGTTAGCTATGCCCCGTTCATCTCTATCTAAATTCTACCGACGCATCGCATATGTTGGGATCGGTCGATCCCTGAAATCCGTGACTATCAATTTCCAGAAAAGTATACAGGTAAGCTGTTACATATTTTGAAACTACTTTGACTGTCAGCTTGAAAGTCAAATTAGTTTCAAAATATACACACATGTTGATTAAATAGAAAAGACAAACAATTCGTACAACCTGAGGGACAATTAAGTGTTTTGTTTAAGGGATTAAATGCACTGAAGGGTTTGACCTGTGAGTATGGACTGAACACACGAGGGGCCCGATATGCCACTCAGGTTTATGAGGTCCGAAATCGAAATGTCTCTCAGTATGTTGTAGTGATTGAATATCGTTGATGAATTTCCAATTTAATAAATAATCGTTAGAATATTTTGAACCTAATTTGACTGAGATAATAGTAACTACCTAAATTTATAGTTACCTTAAAATGTAGATTCTAGGAATTCACGTAAAATAACATTCAATAAGTGAAAAATGTGTCTAGAAATTAATCATCGTAACTGTATATTTATATTGTTCCTGTCAGGACTTGTTTCTAAATCAGGTAATACCGTGCTATTATGTTTAAATCTCTGATTCGAACTGTCAATCAGACATCGTATCGTTTTTTGGCTATTATATATTGTAGGAGAAAGGTGGTGATGCTATCAGATTGAATATCTGAGCTATTACTATGATTGACAGCAGGGCATCCCTTAATGAACGTTAGAGCATCACATGGACCACTCTCAGTATGGGGTTGAGACTCTTTACAATATTCCAATCTCAATGTGCTGGTATTCTCTGCTTTACATAGCCTCACTTTTAGCTATGCCGCGACCATCTCTAAATAAGCTCCGCCCACTATTTTGCTGTATTGTGATCGATCGGCCCATGAATTCCCAGAATCTCCGTTTCCGGAAAATTACAGACACCTACACTCGTAAGCTGCTGAGCATTTTCAAACTAATGTGACTGCGTGCCGTTGCTACCTAAGGCAGCATCTACATCCAGTCAACTTAGTCTTGAAATATTCAACATAATGTTTATTAAGTAGTAAAGACATAGAATTCGTACACCTGACGAAATCGTCCCACGGGTGCTAGAATGGACACACCCATGTTAACGCCCACTTACAATGAATATGGTGCATTACTCAATCATTGAGTTGCAAAATAATCATGATTCAGGAGATTCAATGTACATCATGTTTTTCGCTTGATGGTGATTATGTTATGAGTGAAGTGACATCAATATCAATAACTTGTGTAAATGACCTTAGCAAGGAAATGACAACACCAATGTTAAAGTGCGGGAACGCTTATAAAGTAAGCACTATATAAAGCATTCGTACTTAGTTAGTTGAGTAACGCAGTTGTCCTGTTGAATTAGAGACACTATTTTTGGAAGTAATATAAGATATTTTCTGTTGATTATTATGGGCCTAGTTTGATTGGATGCAATTTCTGCCTTAGGTGGCGGTGGCCTATCGTCATGGTGCGTTAGGGTCAGCAACGTATGTTTTGTTTTGCTGTGGAGGCGAGTTGCGTTGTTTCGGAGCTGTAGCGTATTAATATCAATACATACAATAACAACGATACTCATAATGAATGTAACACTGATGATAGTAGTAACTATGATACTCACGTAAATGGTGTTTGGTAATAATAATAATAATAATAATAATAATAATAATAATAAAAATAATAATGATAGTACATATTCGCACCGGCGTGCTTGAGGATAGGGGCCTGTAAGTGTTGAGGTCGTATGAATTTTAGAGGCTTAGATTGTGTTCCTGGATGTGATGGGGCGAGGTGGGTCTTGGCACATTGTGATTCCGTGCGCAAGGGTTTATATAGGCCTACGTTTCTTAGGCGGTTTTCTTGCGTGCGGTTGATCTGGAGTACGTCCATATTTCGGCCTCGCGTCTGGTGAATTGCATTGTCCTGTGCGGGGTCGCGATACATTGAGATGTATTTTGTTTTGTTGCATTGCAACGCGCGGTTTGTTACTCAGGTACGGTGCGGATTTGAGGGTTCGTTTTAGGGCATTCTGGTGCGGATATGAGCCTTTAATAATGGCGTGTACATCGCAAACAAAAATTTACTAGGAGGAGTACTCTCTCTCTCTCTCTCTCTCTTTCTCTCTCTTTCTCTCTCTCTCTCTCTCTCTCTCTCTCTCTCTCTCTCTCTCTCTCTCTCTGGCCCTCTCTCGCCCTCTCTCTCTCTCTCTCTCTCTCTCTCTCTCTGGCCCTCTCTCGCTCTCGCTTTGTCACTTTCCGGACCTCTCTCTCTCTCTCTCTCTCTCTCTCTCTCTCTTTCTCTCTCTCTCTCTCTCTCTCTCATCTTACTGGGTCTTAAACACTATGAACAAGTTTTGTAAATTTAACGATGCATGGATTGAATATAAATGCGAGTTGCTTCATGTGGCAGCAATATGTCACCAGATGTGACACGGGCAATCCCACTAGGGGCATACATGACAGATGGCGTTGCATTTCATACTGTTCGGGTGTGTCATACTCTCTCTCTGCGTATACAACATAGCTACATCTTTGCTCAAGGCAATTTCAAGCAGGGTGGTTATATTATTATTATTATTATTATTATTATTATTATTATTATTATTATTATTATTATGATTATCTTTCTAAGATAATGGTGAAATGTTAACAACATCATGCTATTCTCTTTAGTACGAGGCATGGATCATTGGTGAATACGCAGCGCGAATTTAATGGGGTTTTTTAGGTGTAATTGCCCATATATATTTAATATGATTCTTCAACTTCAACAAACCCATCGCAGGCAGTTACTGTAAAAGCACTTACTTGTTGGTTGTCACCAGGGGCATGTCTCTGTCTCAATCTCCGTATAATATACATGTCCCAGCAGAAAACCTCGACGAAAGAAATAAGTATCGGTCTGAGCTGGTCTCCCCGAACACTAAAATGTGTTTCTAATTGTATTTGGCCCTTGAGTCGTATCTAAGTATTAGAGATTTTCCTTCCGATGGTGTATATTCTGCTTAACATTGTTTAGCAAATATTGTAGCTGCCTCGTGCATCAACAAATGTATGCCAATTTATTTTACACAATTATCGCACAAGTTCCTTTTAACCACAAGGAAATAAGTTGTGAAATGGTTCTTGAATGAACAAGGCACTGTACATCACATCGTCTTAGTGGAGCCTTTCGGATTGCTTGGTGTCCATGAATTATGCACACATTTGATTGTCCAGCCGGGAGATTCCAGTCATTACTGCAAGCCCAGCATTCATTTTACAATCAGCTATATGGATGGCATGTCGCGTAGCTAAAGTACTTGTCAAATAACTTTCAATATATAACAGGATGGGCCAAGTCCGTACCACGGTTTGCGGAACCACTGTTATGAACTGTTGGAGAAGATTGATCACACGTATTAATGAGATTGCTGACACATATCTATATATATATATATATATATATATATATATATATATATATATATATATATATATATATATATATATATATATATATATATATATATATATATATATATATATATATATATATATATATATATATATATATACATGTATGTATATATCAATAAAACCTAGTAAAAGTACGTTCAGAATCGTCAGCAGCTTACCCTTATAATTACCTTGAAAATGGGGTTCTGGTAATTCAGGTTTCAAACTATACACATCTATTTCAACACACGGAACGGTCAAATGGGCGGGCCATATTTGAACATAGGCAGGACATAGCTAGAAATATATCCATCAATTGTCAGTTCATGAGAGCTTACGCTGCTAACACATGAGCTAAAACTATTCAGCTTGATTAACTACGCAGCATGGTACATTTTAAATTATTTTCATCGGAAAAGTTCTTGCATTTCTGTCGTCGGCGCTTTGCATTTTTCTGTTAAGCTTTTTCGTCCACTCTTTCGTCCTCGGTCTTTGCTTTAGAGTTTGGTATTTATTGTTTAGTTCCTACTATTTCGCAATCCTCAGCCATTACCCTGAGAACTCCTCCAATTTGCGCACTGAAATAGACGGGCCTGTAACGAATGTTGTCAAATAGCACGTGTATACATGAATACGTGGCAGGATCTCCATGTCATGCGGCTACTGGACTGTAAAAGGAGCCCACCCGCATTTAGTAATAACTTCGTGTTGTGTGTTGCTTAAGGGCAGCGTTTAGCTTTGGAAATCCTGATAATTAGTTCAAACACCGATGTGTTAAATCATAATTACCTAACCAAATACACAGTCATCCGTTTTAGAATGAGTAGTCATGTGTCCACTTCTCTGTTACATGGCAATGGCAACACTGATGCTAGCAGGTCGTTGATGACATGGCAGCATGTTAAAGACCATTCTCCTCACAGCTTATGCTGTTTTAGTCAGCAACATAAAAGCAAAGCAATATGTTTTATAAAAAACAGCAGTTAGCGCGCACTGTGAATTGAATAGAGTAAACTCAAATATCTGCTTTACTAAAAGGGCAATGTGCTAAGAGTTAAAGCAAACATGAATAATAGAATGGAGATATAACCTTGGGTATTTTTTTGTAAACTCCACACAATTCGCCAAACCGGAATAATGCAAAAACTATTGTTCGGGGTATTCGTTCACAATTACATTTTCCCCAACAACTGTGTATTGACTATGCACGTGACTTGAAAAACGTGGGTAATTTCACCGAATCGCAGAATCCATTTGACCTGTTGGTTGACTGATTCTGCTCCAATCACACTGTGATTGTCCATTTTGAAAATTATTTACCACAATTTAGCTAGACGTTAGTTATACAGTGCCTGCGATTAGTGTCAATTATGGTTAATGCCACAAATCAGGCATCGAACGCATTTTCTATTTCCTGACATTTACCTAATTACCATGTTCTATAGAATGGGCCCATTCAGTGTTAGCTATGCCCCGTCCATCTCTATATAAATTCTACCGACGCATCGCATATGTTGGGATCGGTCGATCCCTGAACTCCGTAACTATCAATGTCCAGAAAAGTATACAGGTAAGCTGTTAAATATTTTGAAACTACTTTGACTGTCAGCTTGAAATTCAAATTAGTTTCAAAATATACACACATGTTGATTAAATAGAAAAGACAAACAATTCGTACAACGTGAGGGACAATTAAGTGTTATGTTTAAGGGAGTAAATGCACTGAAGGGTTTGACCTGTGAGTATGGACTGAACACACAAGGGGCCCGATATGCCACTCAGGTGTATGAGGTCCGAAATCGAAATGTCTCTCAGTATGTTGTAGTGATTGAATATCGTTGATGAATTTCCAATTTAATAAATAATCGTTAGAATATTTTGAACCTAATTTGACTGAGATAATAGTAACCACTTACATTTATAGTTACCTTAAAATTTAGATTCTAGGAATTCACGTAAAATAACATTCAATAAGTGAAAAATGTGTCTAGAAATTAATCATCGTAACTGTATATTTATATTGTTCCTGTCAGGACTTGTTTCTAAATCAGGTAATACCGTGCTATTATGTTTAAATCTCTGATTCGAACTGTCAATCAGACATCGTATCGTTATTTGACTATTATATAGTGTAGGAGAAAGGTGGCGATGCTATCAGATTGAATATCTGAGCTATTACTATGATTGACAGCAGGGCATCCCTTAATGAACGTTAGAGCATCACATGGACCACTCTCAGTATGGGGTTGAGACTCTTTACAATATTGCAATCTCAATGTGCTGGTATTCTCTGCTTTACATAGCCTCACTTTTAGCTATGCCGCGACCATCTCTAAATAAGCTCCGGCCACTATTTTGCTGTATTGTGATCGATCGTCCCATGAAGTCCCAGAATCTCCGTTTCCAGAAAATTAGAGACACCTACAATCGTAAGCTGCTGGGCATTTTCAAACTAATGTGACTGCGTGCCGTTGCTGCCTACGGCAGCATCTACATCCAGTCAACTTAGTCTTGAAATATTCAACATAATGTTTATTAAGTAGTAAAGACATAGCATTCGTACACCTGACGGATTTATAAACGTCCATGACGCGCTTAGCCATGCCATTCATTAAGTACTTGACTGTGTTGCCAGCCCACATATAACGTAATTGTATATGACATCATATACTGAGGCGACAGATTGGATTAATCAATGTTGCTTGTATTGTGTTGTCATATAGTATTGTACAGTTCCATATATGTATCCATCAGAAGGAGGATGTGCCTTTGTAGATCCAACTTATATGAGCAGTTGTTCAAAGAAGGGTCGTCCTATAAACGGCATATATAGATAACTGTCGGGCCGATACGTGTTTTCATTATGCATGTTGTGCTTCAAAAACTAATTTGGTAAGTCTCTAACCACTTCATACTACATGGCAGGCGCCACTGCGAAATCGTCCCACGGGTGCTAGAATGGACACACCCATGTTAACTCCCATTTACAATGAATATGGTGCATTACTCAATCATTGATTTGCAAAATAATCATGATTCAGGAGATTCAATGTACATCATGTTTTTCGCTTGATGGTGATTATGTTATGAGTGAAGTGACATCAATATCAATAACTTGTGTAAATGCCCTTAGCAAGGAAATGACAACACCAGTGTTAAAGTGCGGGAACGCTTATAAATTAAGCACTATATAAAGCATTCGTACTTAGTTAGTTGAGTAACGCAGTTGTCCTGTTGAATTAGAGACACTATTTTTGGAAGTAATATAAGATATTTTCTGTTGATTATTATGTGCCTAGTTTGATTGGATGCAATTTCTGCCTTAGGTGGCGGTGGCCTATCGTCATGGTGCGCGTAGGGTCAGCAACGTATGTTTTGTTTTGCTGTGGAGGCGAGTTGCGTTGTTTCGGAGCTGTAGCGTATTAATATCAATACTTACAATAACAACGATACTCATAATGAATGTAACACTGATGATAGTAGTAACTATGATACTCACGTTAATGGTGTTTGGTAATAATAATAATAATAATAATAATAATAATAATAATTAAAATAATAATAATGATAGTACATATTCGCACCGGCGTGATTGAGGATAGGGGCCTGTAAGTGTTGAGGTCGTATGGATTTTAGAGGCTTAGATTGTGTTCCTGGATGTGATGGGGCGAGGTGGGTCTTGGCACATAGTGATTTCGTGCGCAAGGGTTTATATAGGCCTACGTTTCTTAGGCGGTTTTCTCGCGGTGCAGTTGATCTGGAGTACGTCCATATTTCGGCCTCGCGTCTGGTGAATTGCATTGTCCTGTGCGGGGTCGCGGTACATTGAGATGTATTTCGCTGTGTTACATTGCAACGCGCGGTTTGTTACTCCGGTACGGTGCGGATTTGAGGGTTCGTTTTAGGGCATTCTGGTGCGGATATGAGCCTTTAATAATGGCGTTTACATCGCAAACAAAAATTTACTAAGAGGAGTACTCTCTCTCTCTCTCTCTCTCTCTCTCTCTCTCTCTCTCTCTCTCTCTCTGTCTCTCTCTCTCTCTCTCTCTCTCTCTCTCTCTCTCTCTCTCTCTCTCTCTCTCTCTCTCTCTCTCTCTCTCTATATATATATATATATATATATATATATATATATATATATATATGTAATAATATCTATATATATATATATATATCGCTGGCCCTCTCTCTCTCTCTCTCTCTGGCTCTCTCTCTCTCTCTCACTCTCTCTCTCTCTCTCTCTCTCTTTCTCTCTCTCTCTCTCTCTCTCTCTCTCTCTCTCTCTCTGGCCCTCGCTCGCCATCTCTCTCTCTCTCTGGCCCTCTCTCTCTCTCTCGCTTTTGTCACTTTCTGGACCTCTCTCGACCTCTCTCTCTCTCTCTCTCTCTGGCTCTCCCCCCCCTCTCTCTCTCTTTCTGCCCCCCTCCCTCTAAGTTGTAAGAACGTGTACCCAATCCCTTTGTAAAAAAAGACTACAATATAATATGTTTAAATCAAAATCAAATCAAATCAAATCAATTAGAGACACAGTAACGCAAGGTTGATTTTGTTGGCGCATACCTATAATTTATATCAACTGAAAACATATGCATGTAGTTGTAATCCCAGCTGGATAGTGTGTTTGATTACAGGCGAAACCAGTACACCTCTTACATATGCGCAAGCTAAATCAGTGTTCATTACTATTTGATATGAAATGTATACCATCATCCTCCACAAAATAAGTAAGATATGTGTAATTTTGTATTTCCTAATATTCAAGGCATGTCATCAGATATCTTTTTGGTCCCATAAGTCTCGCCATCAATTTGATAAATTACGATATTGAACAAAGTTCCGATTTGCTTGTCTCGCAAACTTAGCCACTCGCGGGACCGTGCTGAAGAACCGGAGTGTACGCATATAATAAGTGTCAATATACTAAGAATTCAACACTTCTCGATGTGAAATGGTTCCCACCACTCTTCAGAAAAATGACAAATTAGGTCAATTGTGTGGTTCCTAATACTCAAGCTTGTGATCTGATATTCCGTAGCTCCCACCAGTATGCCCATCATTTTAATATATGGTCACATTTACCAAATTTTTTATTTTGATATCCCACAAAATATGCCATTTTAAAACGGTCTCATCTGCAGAACTAGATAGTGCCATTGTAACACGCGTCAATATAATAATTATATGCCATGGATTTGCATATCTCTTATGGATTCATCCCCCAGAGCAGATCAGTAACTCATTCAAAAACACGTTTATGTATCCCGCTGTCGCATGTATATATGCAGATTAATTGGTATCATTCATTTTGATAGATTCTTCCTATACAAACCATCCACCCTACCGATGTATTGGTTCCCTATTCAACAGCAACATATCCTAACCACCAATGGTCATAAAATACGCTATGCTCCGTATAATGGCATGTGAAATCCGTATATGCTGAGTGAATCCGGCTCTAATATAGGTCTAACACAGTGGTAGCAATGCATTAGTATTATCTCCGGCATAGATGCATGCGCCTCTGGTGATGCGATGTTGACGTCGTGAGATTGCGTAATCCAAACTGTCTGTATATGACGTCATAATCAAATACGTCTGTGGGAGATTGCCCTCACAATTATTATGCGTCATGAATGGTGCATCTGGGTCCGCCATGAACGCCTAATAGTCCGTAATGTTGTGCGAATGGTATGTCTTTCCTGTTTCATACATTTTATGCCTTGATATACGGGTTGGTAATCTGAAAAAGTCGTAATGCCTTGATTGCAGTGGTGTGTAATCAACGATGTTCTCATTTGAATCTCTGCATAACACCGTCCCATCACCTTAAGAGTATCGGTATTTGTTTTCGGATTTTCCATGAATGCATTCTTGTACAAAACGTAAACGTGTCAGCCGATTTATGTCAGACATCGTGGACGACATAATGTTATTTATTTTAAAATAAACATCATGTACCAGGACGTGCGCGTTGTGTTAAACATTCAATTGATGGCTACACACATTACATATATCACGTAATGCTACCAGGCTGCGAATCTGTCTACTTAATAATACTGAATTATTACATATAATTCGAGCAGACCAACACTATGAGTGACATCTTACGGTGTACTGTATGCTAACATTTGAATCTGCAATCATTCAAAGTAGATTAGTTTTAAGACGTTCAAGAATATTTATTTGACACTGATATCCTGTGACTATAAGTTTAAAAGAGCAACACAACTCGTTAACTGATTACTCTAAGGAAGATATATGATCCTACAGTGCGTTATGTTTAAACTAAGGAATACATGATGCTTATGGCAATGCAACAATGGATTATACCATGTCAACACCAATGTGGTTCTATTAATGGTATTAGCACAACGTCATATTTTGCAGCACAACGCAATTGGGATAAGCGTGCTGCCAATACTCTACTGAATAACGTATAGGCATGTGGCTACACCAGGTTGTGTCCATTATGTGATTACCATAGCAACATAACGCCCTTCCGAGTTAATATCTAGTCACAAGCACATACTACCTACAGTGGCATATGGAATTATCCAGTTAAGATCTTGACATCAAATCGGGCCGTTGTATGGACATTATTTGGGTTGAAAGTGTTTGTGTCATTGGCAATGTTGTGAAGTTGGTGGTGTCTTGCAATATAACAAATCGATCCGAATATAATTAAAGTAACCCAAAATATCAGATTTCTCATGATGAACGTGCTGTGAATTATCAGGGTGGTAGCTTTTGAAAATTGAGGGGATTACAATTTAGTGACTATCAATTGAAGAATAACAATTGAAAGGTAAATATGTCAGCAAGAAATTTGCAGATACTCTGATGCATTGGTCTGAATGTCGGATTTCCATAGTGCAGAAAATAGAAGATGACGCCCAATTATGTTTCATTCTGCGACATATATTTGTTACTGTAATCAGTTTGGTTTTGAAGTGGTTGATTTCAAAATTCTAAGTCAACGTGTATTTTGGTACAATGGATAAGAGTATCATATAGAATATAGACAGGTGTGTCTTGCCAATCTCTTAGCAAACGCCATGGTGTGTTTGTATTGTGTTAATACTATTTTTGATACATTAAGGTCATGCTAGCCTTATTAATTCGGCAGCAAAACTGCCAATCCAGCAGACTTTCAACAGCTGACTGAATGCATATTATCTGGAATCAAAATTAGTAAAAAATATAACTTGCCAGACCTTGAATCATACCGCAATGGTAATAGTGAATGGGTTGCTCTATGATCAGATTGTCCTGTTCGGATATGGTAGCTGGGCATTCGTCATTCCCATGAAATGCTAGATCAACGTTCGTGTTAAAATATGAAAATTTACACTAAAGATTGTTATAATAATAGCACGATTTTATTGGATTGATTCATTGAATATGTTATAAATAGTGGTAATGGCCATCACAATGGTGTTATTCATTAATTTATAATTTAATCAATGGTCTGTTGACTATTTTGAAATAAATTCGAATGGGAACTGTTGTTGTCAGTTAAATTGGGCTGGGCATATTCAACGTGTTAGCAGCCTATATTTATTGGCGCTTAGCTACTGGGAATTCAGGTTTCATAGCTGCATATCGTATCCAGCAAGCATACACGTTGTGCATAAATTAGTTAGAAATGGCCGTACTATACATAAACATGGATCCTTCCTCTGTATGCATTTGATGAACTCCTTATAAGTAATGACATAGTGTAAGAGATCGAATCTCAACTACATTGCTTGTACATGTTGCTGCCTAGGGCAACCATAGCTGCTAGGCAAATTAATTTCAAAACGCAATGTTCTTCCTGTTCTACACTGCTTGGTTGAAAGGGTTTCCTGGTGAGGGTTGCTCGAGGCCGCACTGCTGGCATTACCATAAAACATTGGCTAACATATTTATGATTTGGCTAGCAAGATGTATTTGACTAATCAATCCAGCAACACTTTGAAATAATAGTATATGAAGATATAATGTAATGCCATTATCTGTGATCACGCTTTGTAGTTCTACTTTCTAATCGTTCTTACAAAAGTTTCACATGCTGTCTGCCTGATGCTATTGCGGTAGAGAAAAATCTAGTATAAAAATGAATTTGATATGATTTTGCTTAAACTGGTGGAATTTGTTGATAACTCATAAAACTGTAAAATACTGATATGCATAGTACAGATTTTCGGATCCTGCCAATGGAAATTATGAAATCGTTATATATATATATATATATATATATATATATATATATATATATATAGATATATATATATATATATATATATATATATATATATATATATATATATATATATATATATATATATATATATATATATATATATAGCAATATATAACTAGAATGCATTTGCTGAAGTAACTGTACATCTGCGATGTCTGGCCATTAACGCCCATCTATTATCATTTAACAAGAACATGCATGATTAACGGGAATCCATTTCTGCAAACATAAACGAAATCTGATATCATTGAAACCTAACTGGTGAGATTGACATTGAGCTCTGGCCAGTCCGATACCATAACCATTAGATCATGCATATCTGGCATGCTGTTGGTAAAGTGGTCACGAAAATCAAGGAAAACGCGCTGAGGGGTCGAATAACCGAGAAATTTGAAAAGATGGTTGAGCCGTTATAAAACTTAACATTCCCCTCAATCTAACAATCTCAACCAGCGTGTATGGGTAAAGGGAGCTAATCTATGCCCAAAAACGAAAACTGGTAATCCTGTGGCCCAGAGGTGGTGGAAACATGAAAGGACGCAACATGGTGGTCTAATATGTCCATTGACCTTATCTGATGAAGTGCAGTTCATTTCTGCCAAAAACGAAAATTAGTAATTTAGATGGTCAAGTGGTTAATCTACTTGGGCATGTGCCCTGAGATATTATGGTGGATTCTCCGCAAACTGGATCCAAATACTGTGAAATGTCAATACAGGCCCTATGATTTACTAGTGTCCCCATTTTGGAGATGATTATCAAAAAACGTCATTCATCAGCACATCTATTTCCAATACATTATCTATGGAAGAATTGGTTTGTGATACAAATCTAAAAACGCTGCTCAATGCACCAACAACATGTGGGTTGTATGTATGTCTACAGATACAGGAAGGATGTTAAGTTTCAACATGATCTGCACAGACTCTAAGTGGAGTCGCTATCATAATATCACTCTCATGTGTTTCCTATACAGGGCATTTTGGGCACCGAAACGCGGATGTTTTTAGAAACTATTCACCGGATCCAAGATAAAAGTAAGAGCAGTCCAGGCCCTATGGTGCACTAAAGGTGTCTCGGGGTTGGAGGTGATAGGTCAAAGAATACACCATTTATCAGCAAATCAATTTAAAATAGATTTCCTATGGAAATATATGTTTCTGATAGAAATCTCAAACAGTACGCAATGGATCAGAATCAAATATAGGTGCCACATGTGTGTTAGGAGGCTGATCAGTTTCACCATGATCTGCTGCCAGAAACTCTAGGAGAAGTTGCGGTCCGAATATCACTCCAATACATTTACTATCGGCGTTTTAGATAAGGAGAATGCGATTTCCATTTTGTAAACCATACCTCGGCTCCAATATCTATAGAGGGCCTATACATCTCCCTGGGAGTACTAGAAGTGTATCAAGTTTAGATGGGATAGTTTGTCATTTACCATCAAATTAATTTCCAATACATTCCCTATGGAAATCTATGTCCACGTTACAAACGAACAGGATATCTCATGAACCGATTGTGATATCAGAGTTCTGTAAATGCCGTCCGAGCGGCAATTTCGTTCCGGACCATCGTGCATGAAATGGTCACACAGCTCGCCCAAAAGTCCGTAATCTGTCGGCAAATCACGGAGATATTTGTCAGTGCGCAGATTAGTCATAACAGAAACGTTAATATGTGCACTAACTATTTTATATTTATAAACAATAGTGTCATGTAGTATCTCAGTATATTTAAAATGTACTACCCTTTGAGAATCTAAGAAGTACAAATTATAACAATGCCTCAAAATTGTTTTTATGCATCATTATCTAAATAAAACTGCCAGTGGACAGTCGCTGACCGAATATTGCTCCTATATTTTACCTATGGGATGTGTAGGTCACGGAAATGCGGATTTCCGAAGGGCTTATATGTTCGCTAACGATTGCAATTACTTAATCTATAGTAGTATGGCGCATCTATGTATATACCAAATTGCAACCATCTGACAGCCCTAGAAATATTAATTGTCTTGATTTAAAAAAATGTTGCTTATGCCGGATTTTCCCAAAACACGGGTCGTCGGATCCACAAAATTATTTGGGCTAAGATGCAGGTCAAGAGATACTAGAAGTATGTCTGGTTTCAAGGTGATGAAGAAAAAAACTCTAGGAGTACTGGCTGTCTGAGTATTGCTCCCATACATTTTCTATGGGACTTTTTGCCCACGGAAATGCGGATATCTCAGAAACCTTACACCCATCCAAAAGAAAAATAATAGCAAACTAGTACCCAAGGGGTACTACAGGTCGAGCAAGTTTAAAATTGATCAAATCAGAACTGTTGATGGCGATAGGTGGAGAACACCCTTGAGAATAATAATACGAATAAAGGTCCTGAGAGAAAACAATAACCTGCGATAAATCGCAGATTAACTAGATTACATAACATTGAGTATAGGCATCATATTTCTGATTGCTGTAGCAAACAGAAATCGCGAGTTCGTTCCAATAATTTACCACAGATAAATGTATTACTAGCAGTATAAAGAGCATTCTGGTATGGATGATTGGCAGGGGTATAATGTGGAGATCGTAATGCCTTTAGTTTAAGGGCCGGCTTCAATTCATATTCCTCACCGGGTCTATGTATGGAAATATAAAATTATGCCAAAGGCATGTCCATAAATCTAGTCAGATTCACTAGATTCCTACAGAGACAGTATGAAAGCGTACAACCTAATCCAGAGACTAAATCAAATTTCATCTGTGAAGGGCAATCACTGTGGACGATTGTGTATGGCATATTGTGGCACATTTTAAACACACCTGAGCCATTATTGCTTTCCCTGAATGTCATAAATTGCTTCTAATTTAAATAAAGTAATCCCTATAAGTGGCAATGTTGGATAAGTCACTTAGTAGCTGAGGTTGCCATTAACACTAAAATTGGGACTTTTCTGGCAGGCTGACTGTGTGCTATATTGAGATTTTCAGGCCTAGGAACAATAATTTAATTGACAGAATCATATGGACCATCCCATCGCTGCTGTGAAACCACCTTGTTATATCACACGCTCATCGCAATGCAATGAATACGTTGTGACATCTTACAATGGCGCACGCCGTGTAATCAAGTAATGCAGTTATGTGCATTTGTCTATTAGAAAATGGTGCATGCCCCCCTCAGGCTTGGGTACACGTGCAGGGTATTGCATTTAAATGCAAATGCAAATGTTTGCAAATGATTTAAATGCAAATGCAAATGTTTGAAACTTATTCAAATGCAAGTGCAAATGCAAATGCAAATGCATTTACAAATGAATTTGAATATGTGGACAAACCTCTGGTAATGAAATTCTTGAACACCGTAGTTTACATCTGCCAACTATGCGTCTAATCACAATGGGTGAACAGTAAATTAACCCAAGTGTTGCAGAATTATCAGCATCTATTATGATTATCGATTACCAAGCCAGTCATATCAGTCATACATTTTCAAAAACTGTCTTCTCTTGTAATGTAAATGGACATTCAAAAGGCGTGACAAATTAAGGATTAAGAGATTTCTGAAAGGAATGGAGTTAACAGCACAATACCCTATTCATAGATTGAGCAACCAGAGATTTATTACTACGCTCACGCCAATGACGTTGAAAGGATCTTGACAAAAACATATAGCAAGTACTTGTTGAACAGATTGTACAGTGAAAAGTGCTCTAGTGACCACCTGTATTTTGGCCACACGATTGCGGTTCTTTAAAACAGATGATTGTATGAATATTATTAGCAACAATATTTAGTCCACTTGTTTTATTAACTCTGTTATGCCCAAACCGGAAAGACCAGCCTTTGGCGTGGTCTTTACAAATGCCCATTTGCAGACCGAGAGAAAAGGATCACTGAGCCAATGATTTCACTGGTTTTGTTAAAGGGGCAATACATTTGACAAGAGAATGGAGGCACCCATTCCTAAATAGCATGTGCACGCGCGCACGCGCGCGCGCACGCACGCACGCACGCACGCACGCACACACGCACGCACGCACGCACATAAATTACCTGTGATGTATTAACATATTTTACTCTGAACTTCTGAGAGATACATGTTAAGAAGTTCAGAGTAAAATGTGTTAATAAATCACAGGGAATTAAATTTCAGATTTTTAGCAACAGAATTACCATTTTTATGATTTAACCAATACTTTGGTTGAATATTTTGAAATTAAGTTTACTGGGTGCTGTTACTGCTATTTACAGCAGCAGCAGCAGCTAGGCTCCATCCTATGTTGAAAAAAAATTGAAAAAAGTAGGGCATTTGAGAAACACTCAAATGCATTTGATAACTCAAATGCAAATGCAACCCTTCTTATACAAATACAAATTCAAATGCAAATACATGAAATTCAAATGCAAGTGCAAATGCAAATGCATCAGACATTTCATAATTGCATGTAAATGCAAATGCAAGTGCAAATGCATTCAAATGCAAATGCAAATGCATTTACACTTGTACCCAAGGCAGGCCACCCAACCCCCCCCCCACACCTAGTACATAGGAAATCGCCCCTAAATGCGTCAATTGTACAAATTCTGATATCCTCTTGTAATTATATAGCCAGCAATTGCGATGATCAAATTGTTTGACCTCATCAAGGTGCAATCTCAAAGGGTTATCATTAGCATAATCTTGTCTGGTGCGAAGCAATGCCATTTTAGACACTAATAGAGGGTCAGATCTGTCAATCAAGTAACTGCACTCATAATCAAGTAGGCCACCCGTTAGCTGGCCTCACAGTAAACATGAAATATCCAACACGAACATATTCAAACTGTATGTATCTGATAAATTTTCAATTTAATACGTTATGGTGGATATTTTGAAACTATTTTTCACTAATATATATATATATATATATATATATATATATATATATATATATATATATATATATATATATATATATATATATATATATTCTTGATTCATTGTCGATGTTGTGACAATGTATGCTTTCGTATACCACTGACACCTTCCCATATGCAATTTAATCTATCCTGATAATTCTGATAATTCATATTATGAAACTACCAGATGGCATCCACAATACGAATATATGTGTGGCCTAGGTCACCCCAGGAGTGCTTTCCTTGAGGAAACTGGGTATATGAGTTGTGTCCGTGCATTCTTTATGCCATCTCGATCTAAGCGAGACTAATGCTGCGATGCTGAACTCGACTGAACTAACTGTTCTCCGCATACGGTCGCACTCCCCTGGGAAATCGTAAACAGTCCATCATGCACATTTTAAAGCGGAATAACCTAACAGCGCTTCAGTATGATTCCTCCAGACTACATCTAATTCACACGATTTGGAGGCACCTGTATTGACGACGATGTGCCCGTGGATTGAATACTAGCCTCATATCTTAGAGCACACACCATATTTGTCAAGCATAGGTTTGGTGAAATGTATCTCATCACAACATATTAAGGCTAGTTCTTACTCGTGAGATCAACTTGAAACATCGCACTATTAGAGGAAACGGTGTCGTATGTTTATACCGTTATCAATATCCAATCAAATGTTTCGTGAATTTGTATTAATATAGAGAACTAGAAAATGTATAGATGGGGAGTTCAGGGATCGATCGATCCCAACACGAGCGAGGTGTCGATGAAGCTTACCTAGAGATAATCTTGCATGTGTTTTCAATACCAATCAAAAGCCTCTTGCGATGTTACACATAACACATCTCCATATAATATATGTATATGTCCTAGCTGAACAACTCCACAAGAAAAGCAATTTTCTGTCTAAGTTGCTACCAGCAGGCATGCAATTTTGTTTCTGGATAGTTCGTTCTCTTAATTCTGCGAGATATGCATCAGCAATTATCTTTGCTATGATGCTGACTATTTTGCGAATAATTTGCAGAAATGCTGTTGCTGCCCCTGGTAAACAGAATGGGTAAAGCGCACGAGTGTGACCAATGGCAAGCGACAGTGACTAGAGGCGAAGACGAAGTGATTGCAGCGTTAGGATGTTTATACTACTACGTCCGCAGAATATAGTTCCTGTTCCTGGGCCATAATATCAAAAGCCATCAAGTGTGAACGTGAGCTAGGGTTAGGTAGGCAAGAAATTTCGGCATAGTCAAAGTAAACCGGATGCTGAATGGATCCCTCCTCGGATGGAACCACGCAACATACGGATTACAAAACCAAAACCAAATTGCTAGAATTAGAATCTTTCGGAATTTTCGATGGGACTATGGAGGGATGTAACCCGGATGACTGATCGAGTTCGTCCTCGGACGGACACAGTCACCATACGGGCTACCTAATCAATCAAAATCAAACAAGTGCCCGCTGGTGCCTGCTCGGATGATGGCCAGAAGACCAAATGGGTCCCAGGACCCGAAAGACCCCACACCCCAACCTCCCCACTCCCCCCAAAGGGGCCGGGAGGTCTCTGACCTAAAGCCCCCCCCCCTTGGGTGCATCAGGTCATAAGACCATACGCACCTCCCCCGACCCAACACCTACCCCATCCCTTCCCCACCCCGTTAGGTCCAGGTTAGGCCATCCCCATTACACACGCCCAAGCATGAGGAGCAACAAAAAAAAGCCATGGAAAAGAACAGCAACATGAGACAAAATCGAGAGACAACGATCAACACACACACACACACAGAGAGAGACACAAGCTAATGCACAAACCGACGTCACAAGAATTCACAAGAATTCAACAGAAACCATAAAGGCCAGGCGTGAGTCTAGACCCTAGCATTGGGAACTAGCATATAAACGCCTCACATATTACAACACACACACACACACACACACACACACACACACACACACACACACACACACACACACACACACACACACACACACACACACACACACACACACACACACACACACACACACACACACACACACACACACACACACACACACACACACACACACACACACACACACACACACACACACACACACACACACACACACACACACACACACACACACACACACACACACACACACACACACACACACACACACACACACACACACACACACACACACACACACACACACACACACACACACACACACACACACACACACACACACACACACACACACACACACACACACACACACACACACACACACACACACACACACACACACACACACACACACACACACACACACACACACACACACACACACACACACACACACACACACACACACACACACACACACACACACACACACACACACACACACACACACACACACACACACACACACACACACACACACACACACACACACACACACACACACACACACACACACACACACACACACACACACACACACACACACACACACACACACACACACACACACACACACACACACACACACACACACACACACACACACACACACACACACACACACACACACACACACACACACACACACACACACACACACACACACACACACACACACACACACACACACACACACACACACACACACACACACACACACACACTGCTTAAAACCACCGCAGGTGGCGTTTAAAGCAACTTGATGATTAAAGGGACAACTCGACAGAAGAGGGTTCATAATGGCATATCTGCTCTCAAGGAAAAGCATCACGCGAGTCAAATTCACGTGATATAACAATGGATACGATTTCACGAGGCGGTATCTCACTAAACAGTAGTAAAATATAGATGGTTCTCGGTTTGAGAATTTTGAAACTGAACTAAAGGGTCTAGGTGAGAGCTGTCACTTTCGTTTACCTTTGTCACGGAACGTTGAGCAAAACACGTGTTGCTCCTATGATCAGATTTACATCAGCTAATATTCATGTCTAGAGACAGTAGCATGGGTGTTAATTTATGATGGCCACAAGATAGTACATATGACTGCATGCGTGCGCGCGGCCGTCCATGTCCGTGCACGCGTGTGCATACGTGGGTACGTACGTGTGCAGCGGGGAGTACATTGCATATCAGCAGATAACACACATGTAAGACGCCCTGTGTACAATATGAGTGATTCTATCTTCAGAAAAAATTAAGAACATAACTCAAGATTAGTAATATTTGCAGGCTATTTTTGTTCTACCAGCATTCATTTCTGAGTAATACACCATCCTTTATAATGCATAGCTGCTGTTATAAAACGCAAGCAGTACACACGCACGCAACGCATCATTTAAAGAAGTGAATTACATAAATATGCAGAAAGATATTTGACTAACAATCGGTATTGCGAGACTAATTGGTGTTATAATAATTAGCACAATCCCTAAAGTGTATCTGTTAGACTGTGGTAATACTGGTCAGCCTATTCCGAATATAATGGAAGAATCCAGTTTCAGCTATGCCACGCCCATCTCTAGCCAAGCTCCACCAACGCGTTGCCCATGCTGGGATCGATCCCGTCACCCCCTGAAACTCAATGTCCAGAAATCTATAAAGGTAAGCTGTTGAAAGTTTTGAAACGAATTTGAATGGCCCAGTCAAATTAGTTTCAAAATATTCAGCAGCATGTTTATTAAATAATAAAGACACAATTCCTGAAACATTACGGACTATTAAGCGCTTAAGACAGACTAAGTCGAGTAGTTCATGGTGTCGTGTAATTGAGTATGACGTCATATGATTGACTGAGAAACTGGATTAATGTATTCACTTACACAGCTGCGTCGCACGTGCTTCAGCATTGTGCAGAAATATGTGAAGTGTATGTGAAGTGTAGCTCGCGTGGTAGCGTCGGGCTGTTCCGGTGTCTGTTGTCGACTCGCCGCATATGCACGACAAGTGATGACGCTGGTTAGCTCCCGGTCTCGGGGTTACGGATCCCGTGTGACACTGCCCTACGGGTAACAAAAACAGGCTCCTAAGGCCGGTGGAAATCAATCGTTCCGGTGAGGCCGTGCGACCATCGTCGCGAACATTACACACATCAGTCTCATCCCATGAATCGGTGTCACCGGTATGCCTGTCCATAGCAATTTTGAGATCTATGGACTTACAAAATGTGATGGGGACCTAACCTACGTAAGCCTATACAATTAATTTACCTAAAACAGACCATCAAGTTTGCTAGATACAATGAGCATACAAGAATGCAATACATAGAGACAGCCTGATGAAGTTTTAAACGTTGGACCACCAGAGGTACCACACAGACTCACAGGTCCGCAGAGCTACCCCTGTAAAGAAGTCCCCCGCATACGAGATCGCTAATTAACTTAATATAAGTTATTATACCTCTAAGCTCAAAAGGAATCTGGAAGATATCCTTTATGTGTGGCGAGAGGCTATGTCTCTCGCGCGGGAATTACTTCTGATGCTCTATTTCGGTGTGAGAAGTAGTAGCCTCGCCCGGGCCGCCGTCACTGGATCCTTGCGAGAGGCAAGTGACTCGCGCGGGCCCCCGTCACAGGAAAATGCCATCATCGCTTAAAGCTAGGGAAGAGTATAGGTCAGAAAGGGCCACTCTTATATTCAACCAAAGTGCTGTAAAGAAAAGACCATCCTAGTGAAACTATAACTAAAATGGTGCGTGCTGTTTTACGTGAAGACGGGACGAGCGATTCCCGAGGGATTCCCACGTCACCGTCTAATGTCGGTTCAAGACACTGAATTAGTGGGTGCCGCTTGTATGTATGCGGGCATTCTGCTATGCCTAACCTCTCAGTTAAGTTTTAAAAACAAGAACTATTTTAGGCCGCAACTGGCGGGGTTTCCTACCTATCTTTGAACATGGCTGTCCGATGGTGCAGATGCCCCGCCTCCCGTGAGCAGTCTTGGAGAGCATCTACCTCAGAGGACAGCGTGCGTACATGTTACCAGGTAAGACATCCGAGCTTGGTGAGAATCCGGATGGCCGACTTCGTAACCACATAAAACGTCACAGGACAGTGGCTACTTTTCACACAAACAAATTAAGGTAACTGAGTCACTGTTACGGTGGGGTTGGAGAGACGAATATCCACAGTGAACGTTTTCCCGAGAGGGCAAGGCAGATTCCAACATCTTGCCCAGACATTCTGACAGAATTCGGTGGAGATGCACATCTCGCCCGTCACCAAGTCTCACGGAGCTAACGTTTGACCTGATGTTAGGTGTATAAACAATTTGCCCAATATGCACTGCGGTGCGGGAAAGATCTTCTAAGGGATGTAAAAGATCAATAATTAAAATATGTTTTCGCAGTCTTTCCTACATTGTCAAGGATAATTAACTATGAGGTATCAGAAGATACACTGGAGGTGTGTGTGTGATACCCTACCGTAGCCATCACCGCTCGGAAACCTCGAATAGGTTCCCAGGGTCGGATCAGTCCATGATGCGGATAGGGATATCCAAACAATTAAGATGCCATAAGGCTTAGTGGAACATGAAGAGAGATAATAACTTTATAAATATGAGACCCTATAGGTATATTGGCCAATTGTACATAACCTTGCCAGAGTGCTGGGCTAGATTACCTCAACAACCTGAAATGAGGCGTACCCTATATGTCTCCTAGCGAAGAAATTGTCTCTAATCATATTAAACCTATCCTATCGAGCTGAACAGTCAGGTTTAGTCGGTAGCATGTCGGACTAAACAAAGTTATAGCACGGACAGCGACCTTAGTGAAACGTGTTGGTGGCGGGAGAAAATGATGCATATATAATGTAGCTGTTTAGTAATTCCTAAATGCACTGCGGTCCTAAGTTTTCTACAAATAAACAAAACATATCAACGGATGGTCACTAGCCATGGACTAAACTAACCAAATACAAGTAGTAACAATGGGAAATGATCAGAATAATAATAGTAATACAGATTGATAGACCTATTACGGTGCGGTTAGTGAAAACACCGTACAGTAAACTAAAAATAACTATGAACATATAAAGAAGACCGTTACGGTGCCTTTTAGTCATCGGGACCGTTTGCAAAGATAACATACAATCATTAAAGTTGTAATTAACGGATGAATTGAGAATGTTATATAAAGTTACTTGGATACTCAGTAGCCATTCTTAAGGAGGGGCGATCATGTTACTGAAATTGAACGGCACCGTTGGAGTGACGTGAGTTGACACATTCTCTGAAAGCTGGACAGTTTCCGCATGTAGATTCCCGCAGACAGGATTCCCGCATGCTGATCCAGGACGTTAAGAATCTCTAAATAACGGTTAGTAAGTTCTATGATAATATTACTGCGATGTGAACAGTTCCGTTCGATAACGGTAGGATGAAAGTTGAGAACAACACTTTATTCGGGGGGGGGGGGTGGTTGTTGTTGAATACTGTTGCAGATACATAACCGAGCTTAACGGTGCGGGGTACGTCAGGTAGCTGTTAAGACATGTACGGGCAAAGTTTACTTGATGCGGTCAAAAAGTTAAAAGAGACACACACGACACGCAGTGTGGTGGTTGACTATCCACGTGTTAGCGTGGCTGGCAGGTACGGCGAGTCACCCACCAAAGAACATCGCTGCCTCTACATCTGTAGAATCACATGTTTAGGCCGTAGAAGGCCCCGCCGCAATATTGTTCCTTGTTGCTTCTTAATTAGATGTGAACAATAGTATTCAAAAGTTCCAATACTGCCCCTGTACGAATGTCCGGGAGCTTATACAATTTAGGTTGCAGTGGGCGGGAAACTGCTGCTGCACCACGGGAGAGAAACCGGCCGAAACAGAGGTGAATGCTTAATAACTGAATTGTCGGCGCGTGCTGCAGGCAGATCCTGACTGTTCGGCCCCTGGCCGAGGATGCTCCTGATTTACTGAAATTGTCTCTTTTTATACTCGCTGAAACGTCAGGATTAAATCAAAATTAGCTGAACCAACCAATCCGCGGGCTAGAAACTTGTGACGTGGACACGATTATCTAATTATAGCAATATATATATATATATATATAGATGCATACTATGACGTCGTGGGCCACGTGTACACAAATCACCTATTATCTAGATACGTATATATACGTATTTACGAAGTTATGTCTGTATTTCGAGTATATTTTGAAGGGAAAACGGCGATACCTCAGCCATTTCTGAATTGATTTTAAAACGGTTTACATATTTGAAAAGCTCGTCGAATTCTGGTCTTGATTAATGCCACATTCAACGAGAATGGTTACTTAATAAGAATTACAAAGCACCAAATAGATACACTAAAGGCCCCACTCGGTCTTGGTCGTGCAATACGCGCTCTGCTTACACAGCGACAAGCGCGCGCATGCGCGTTACGCGTTTTAACTAAATCTCTCTCATAGGCTTATACACGCTTATTGCTCTACCCAGGGACGGGGGCGGGGTGGGGGGGTCGTGCTTATGGGAACGAATGTCCCGTACCAAGCTTGGCTGGGACGGCCAGTACCCGACCGGTCGATCCGCGCTACGGAAGGATACTCCGTGCAGAGACTGAATGGCCAGCGCTGGAGAAAGGGGCAACCCATGTCCACCAATTAGATAAGTACGTTAATCTTTGGCATGTTAGGCAGACAGGTGCAGATGAAGTGAACGTTAACCTTATACCATTAGCTGTAAATAACATGTGTTGTCCAGTTAAGAAAATACTATTCTTAGGAATATTATCGGAAATGTGTGGCTGATTGGAACCGCGTGCTCAAGTTTAGACATAAAGTAGGAACATATTTAGACCGCCATGATGTGGATGATTGTTTCTGAACGGCTTCGGGGAAATAACATTATGGTGTGATGCCTACGCCATTAAACATGTAGAGATAAGTGGTACTTTTAATATATATCGCGTGCGTGGGTGCGTACGTGCACGAGTTCGTGTAACGTGCGCGCGTACGTGGGTGTACACATGAGTTCGTGCGCACGTATGCACAGTGAGTGAGTTTATGTGCGTGTGCGTGTGTATATGTGTGTAGGCGTATGTGCGTGCGTGCGTGCGTGCGTGCGTGCGTGCGTGCGTGCGTGCGTGCGTGCGTGCGTGCGTGCGTGCGTGCGTGCGTGTGTGCGTGGGTGCGTGCGTGCGTGCGTGCGTGCGTGCGCAGGTGTGTGCGGGTGCGAATCTGACATGGTTGCGCTGTTTTTTTATGACAGCAACCGATTCCTGTCATGTAACGAAAATAGCAATCAGCAGATTGCCTTTCTGCTTATGCTAGTAGCAGACATATGTAATTTATATGATCTCAGTTTGTAAGGTGAATATATCAGAATTAAAGCCAGTTTGTGTGAGTAAAACCTAACTTTGCACGTACCTTACTTATAAGTGTACAGCGTCTGACCAGTGGAAAGCCGAATGTTAGAATGTACACAATTTTTAAAATATTTTAATCCTGATATTATTCGAATCGCCTCGGTTTTTAAATCGGATTCACCACCGCAGAATGGAATTCTAGTGCATCCACCCTTGTGTTAAAACTAGCCAAACCAAACACGTAGTGTCGAGATATCCTTAGATTCAGAAAGATATTTAAATTCAGATCGCGACAAGAGTATATGAATCCTAGTGTATGGAAAGAAACTATGATATAGTAATGGACAGTGGACCATGCACTCCATTCGTACGCCATATGAATGCACATTACATCCACGCTCATACGCGCGTGCCCTCACAGACACGCATCACTACACACGTGTATGTGTACACAGGCGCGCACTCGGGCACACAAGCACAAACGTACGCAAGCACATGAACGCCCGCCTGGATGGTATTGCTTTGAACACGTATGAAAATGCTATCGATTTAAAATTAAAGCGGTGGGCATTGCATAATAATGGCGCTTTTGAAGATATTTTATATTTTGCGATTTATTTAAAGCAATTCAATTTGCAGAGAGGCAATCTTCTATACCTTTTGCGACGTGTTCGCCGGGAGGTTTAACTAACAAAATACATTTATCACCTTCCCATTGGCAAATATTATGAGGGGGTTTCCTAGAATCCAATATTAAATTGCAATGAATCCGCTTCATTTGAGAATACGCAAGTGAAATTGCAAAAAAAACACCGCGGGTGTTGAGCAGGATTTTTAAAAGCAATTAGATCAAAATCTTATCAAAAATCTGAATTAATAATAAACATGCTCGTATTCAAAGGCGTTAATAGTATCTGAACATTGCAGACCCGTAATTAAATTGCTCAGGAACTGTAATGCGCACGAATGGTGCACATGTTTAAACATTTAAACGCTAGACAATGTGAATGATTTCCAATATAGGTACCCATTCATAGCTACGATCCGACAACCCGACAACGTCCAGCTAAGCTCCGTCCGCATTTCACATGTGGTTGAATCAAGTTATGTATGTTTTGACCTCTGAATACACAGAAAGCCAATTTCAAGGTAACTATACAGGTTAGCCGTTGACAATTTTGGAACTAATTTCATTCTGTGCCATTTCTGTGTATTCAGCAGAATGTGTATTACATAGGAAATACATCAACGATATACAATTCCTACATTTAACGAAGTGGTTGATGTTTATGACGGTCCGCGAGACGTAACAGA
The DNA here is from genome assembly GCA_034401795.1 of Chaetoderma sp. LZ-2023a. NCBI lineage: Eukaryota > Metazoa > Mollusca > Caudofoveata > Chaetodermatida > Chaetodermatidae > Chaetoderma > Chaetoderma sp. LZ-2023a. The sequence goes on along the minus strand of CM067368.1, from coordinate 45,010,269 downwards.
TGAATCATTTGTATGCCCCCCCCCCCACACCCATCTCTATTTATGCTCCACCAACGCTTTGCCAGTGTTTTGGATTGATCGATTCCTGAATTCTCTGAATCTCAATTGTATTAAAACATTACATGTACGCGGTTGAATTCACTGAAAGTGTTTTGATTGTAAAATTGCTTTCCAAATAGTCAACCAAATGTTTATTAAATAGTAAAGACATACATTTCGTGCAACCGACCTACTTTACACTTTTTTGACGGACTTAGCTACGCCATTCGTTATGTAGTTGATTGTTATGCCAGCCTACATGTGCCATATTTGATTATGACGTCATATACTCGACTGGCATATCGGGTTCCTCTGCTGATTTTGATGCCAGCTAGCTGAGTTACAGATCAGATCTCTGCTTTGGCATGGTATTGGATAATGACAAAGTCAGTATTGCCACACATAATACACCGACGCACATCTATCACTGCCTTGCATTAGTATACCAGTTTAATGAGATACGTACCTCATAGCAAAGATTCATTTGTGAATGTGTCAACCAAGAGTATATAATCATGTACTAGCCGAAACTAGGCCTCATTAGCTGTAGTGCTGGATAGGGTGAAACATACATATATGGAGGTTTTGTAGTATCTTGTCCAATTAAATTTGCTTCAACATATTCAACAGGTTACTGGTGAGGGTGCTGCTGCACTACACTGCAAAACTAGATTGGGGATAAGTTGGTGAACCTCGTTATAAAGGTGTGGGCTCCAGCCGTTTTGGTTAATTACAATTGTATTCGCGAGAGAGAGAGAGAGAGAGAGAGAGAGAGAGAGAGAGAGAGAGAGAGAGAGAGAGAGAGAGAGAGAGAGCGGTATGTGTGTCAAATCTATAGTCAACCAGCGAACCAGAAATCGCCATATATGCATATATGAAACAGTAAACAGTGATGTCCTGTTTAATAAAAAGTGCAAGCTCAAACGATTCAGTTTCACAATAAAAATATCAACCCGCAAGAGAACATGATCTTCCCGCGTATAGTGGCAATGTACATTTATCTTCCTTGGTGTCAATGCGTTTGGAATGTTACCAGTTTACTTAATCATTTTTTGTGAAAGAAAATTAACATGTACCACGTTTCAGGTTTCAGTAAGCGGTCACTCTCACCTACGGAAGCATGTGTTCTCGGCAATGCACACATACAATGCATTAGAACATTGCCGCGCCACAGTCGGACGCCGATGAGAAATCAATTTGTAGACATCAGCATTAGTTTCTTCATCAATCACGAGGAATCAATATGTTCAACGAAGTAAGGTTGCGATTGCGAAATGGCAGTCAACGCCACTATTCTCTGTCTTGTAAATGGGTTGTAGTCTCAAACGGTAGACAATGTGAACCTCAGCGGCCAGACACTCATCAACGAGTTGATTCTAATCTTTAAAATAGTTGATAGTTGGATTTGTTAAACCTTTTAATGGCTACAGTTGGTCAAGAAAAAAAATTGTCTTATTGCATATCCATTTGCGGACCAAGGGAAGACTATTTTTTAATATTTTGCACAGGAATGCCTAGCTCTGCTATCGAGTCATTCCAGTGATAAGTGATCATCAAGAATAATCTTCTCTTGGACTGCAAGTGGGCATTCCTAGAGACCACTGCAGATGCTGAGTGTGTGTGCTCTCATCATGGAATGGTTAATGCAAGACAGTACGGAAAGTGGTCTTTGTCAGCGATCGGTCATTGAATAGGAGATATGACAGATGCAATTTCTCACCCATTGTAAATAACAGATTTGTGTAGTGTTTAGCTCTCAGAACTACTTACCCGGAGAACGCGGTTCACGCCTCACCTGCACACTATCTCGCTGCCATTGAACACACGGGCTTCTTGACTCTCTCCACCCAAGAGTATAAATCGGTACTAGTGTAAAAGCTAGGGAAGTTACAAATAATAGACTGAAATAAAAGCCAGCCTAGAAATAGTGTGGATGGCACCTGGAATCAGGGACTAGACAGACGCCAATCAAGGTAATAACCTCAACGAGACTTTTCGCTAATATATTTAGTACAGTAATGCAGACGTGACACTTTTAAGTTAATCATACAAGTGAGCTGTTGATTATTTTCAAACAATTTGGACAGCAACTTGTTCAAATAGAATCTGTTTTGCTATCAGCACCTGGGAGTAAACCAATGCTATTTAATGGATACAGTTCCAAGGGAAAGTCAATATTCTTTAGCGCATACATGGAAATTCTCTGGCATAAGTACAGAAGTAACAACTATACCATTGTTAGTAAGACCAAACCGTTAATGAACAGGCATCATTTGGCATTTAGGCAATTATATGCTCTCAGAATAAAATTAAAAAATGATGTACTTGTCTATTTTACTTATACTATATAATGACATCTTGCCAACACTATTATATCAGAGGCTATGAGGTTCGATTTATTTATTGCTGTACATAAATCTATCAGGAAAACAGTCTTTATTGTTTGACACTACCGTTGCACACTACAGCATGTGACTGCCTTGCTATCAAGTACCTGTGGTTTAATATTATAATCACTGTTTCGGGAAGTAAATGTTTGCGGCATGTGGACAGATTTCTGACTGGGCCACTCTACTACACAGGAGCCTTGTTTTAAACCATCGATGGCTACATTTGGTAAATAAATTCAAAATAGTTGCTTATTAAAAGTCCATTTGCAGTTCAAGAGAATACTATTTCTGGAAATGTTACCACTGGAATGATGCACTCAGTTACCGGTCATGTATGTGGTAAAAATTACAAAAATTGTATTATCTATGCTAGAAAATTGACATTCCTCAAGGCCACTTCAGAAGACCGTTTTGTCTGTCTTCGTCATAAAATATGTACATACCGCACGAAAGTCTGGGTCGAAACCAGCAGAAAGAATAGAAGTTAGGGTGGAATTCATATATCCGAGCTAGCTGACAACTGAAATCACATCCAATGACACCATGCTCGTCTCGCAGAATGTTAAAAGCAAGATACATAATACGGAATGATGTCCTACGGCCAGGTAAAGCATCATTAGAAGTCGTATGTATTGCTTAATGTTGTGTGATAAATCTCTTCTACATTGGTTTGCCATCATAAATCTACCCGGAACGCAGTTCTGTCGTGGCTTTTATTACTACTGTGTGTTTACTGGAAATTCACGATATAAAAAACAAATAATTCATTATAATGTGGCATATAGCGCAGCTTCGCATGCAGAATGATAGCACGCTGGGAAGTATAACAAAATCCGTATAAGCCATTTAATCTCCAAATTGTGGAAAGAAAATCTATTTAGTTGGGTATTGTATGCATATTTGCCGGCCAAGTGAAAGCTGTCTTTTGGAAATTTACCCCTGGAGTTGTTTGCTTGCTCACAGAGCCAGTGATTATAGTGGTAAATTTGTAAATAGTCTTCTCTTGGCCTGGAAATCGACATGCTCAATGACGACTGCAAAGATAGCCCTTGGCCGGACATGGTATGTCATTATGGTGTAACAATGTACTCTTGCAGGCTGCCTGTTGTACTGCTGTGTACCAATTGTTAAAAATAGCACCACGAATAAAACGTGCACGCTATCGTCGCTGTACTCTGACCTACGAACACGAGATAATCCTGCGGCGTTAGATCAGTGGAACGTTTATGCCAATGTATCTGTCATCTGCAATGAACGAAATGGTCACGGAAAGGCATTGGGGAACATAATATTGCACACACAAGGGAATACACAGAGACGCCATACGGCCAGATTCCATTGACGTTGTAATACAGGTTTAAAGGCGTGGCACTTATAGCCATGCGCAGGTTTGTGAGAAATTCTAAATCAGAGCGTTTGCTCCAGTTTGCAAACGACGGAACCCAACACCATACCTTACGATTAGCAAATGTCCTGGATCTGTCAGATTAATAATGATACCACACAGGTTATGAAACCGGGAGCCAGGCATGGCGAGGCGAGTACGTCTATCATTGCATTATTCTCGGCTGCATTGTCGTGTGTACTCGATGCATGTTCTATTATTCAAACACATTGTGATGACCCAAGTTATTTGAGTGTGAAACACTTTTGCAGGAACGTGTTGATGTCATAGTCAGTAGCATCTTACATCATCGTTAAAATGAACAACAGTTGGCATCGTGTACAATGGAACTTACTCTGTAAAGATAGTGGTGTAAGAGTCAAAATGACATATTGGCTGCTTTCCATGAGAGTCTAATTTGCATCATCGTGGAAAGTAGGGCCATACTGGCTAGATGCAATAGGATACTGATCAGATTGAGTAAACTAGTGTTATTGCGTGCGTTCATTCGTAGCCATATGGCATATGTGACCTAAAAATATAAGTCTATACAATGATTTTACCTAAACAAATATAAATATGCTAGATAAAACTACAATAAGAGCATACGAAAATACGAGACATAGAGACAGGTAGATGAATTTTTAAACATGGGGCTCACGGAGGTACCACACAGACTCGTAGGTCCGCAGAGGTATCTCCGCAAGGGAAGCTCCCGTACACGAGACTTAACTAATTAACTTAATATAAGTTATCATGCCTCTAAGCTGAAAGTAAGAAGGTTATCTCGGACGAAAAGTGATGTGCCTCACGCGGGCACTACTCCTAGTGCTAGTTTGGGTGATGAGTAGGATCCTCGCGTGGACCGTCGTCGCTGAATCCTTGCGAGAAGTAAGTGCCTCGCACGGGCCTCCGTCTCGGGAAGGTGTCGCCACTGCTTAAAGCGGGAGAAGTGTAGTAGGCAAAAATGGGCCCACTCTAATATTTCAACCAAAAATGCTTGAGGAAGAAAAGACCATACCTAGTGAGAGTATGACTATAGGGTTGCGTGCTGTTTTACGTGAAGACGGGACGACCGATTCCAAATGGATTCCCTCGTCACCGTCTTATGTGATTCTTAGTATACTGAATCAGTAGTTGCCGCTTTATATATAAGGGCCTACTTCACTTAATTAACTTTTAGTGTTTCGAAACAAGAACTATTTTAGGCCGCAAATGGCTGGTATCTACCTAGCTATTAGACTAGGCTGTCATTGACAACAGATGCCCTAAGACAGCAATACTGAAGACGAACCTAGTATAGTGCGGTTAGCAACACATTGAGGAAAATGAGAATAACTATAAACAAATACAGAAATTATAAGTAGCGGTCCTAGGACCGTTACGGTACCTTGTATTCATCGGGGCCGTTCTTACGGATACAATATAATTAACGAAATACATATAGAGAATTAATTAAACTGTGAAGTCTAGTTACTTGACTACTCGGTAGTCATTCTTAAGTTAGTCTACCGTGTTACTGAAATTGACACCTCATTCCGTAGTTTGACGTGCATTGATGCATTCGCAGGAAGCTGGAAAATTCCCGCAGGTTGGTTCCCACAAGCTGTTTTCCACAAACAAGACTCCCGCAAGAACACTCGTGGCAGGAGGGGTACATCTCTCAGCACTGTAAGCCTAATAGGATGTCCAACGAGCAGTCAGCAAAAGATACGATAGTACTACTGTGGTGAAGAAAGTTTCCGTACACCGAGTGCACGGCTGGAAGTTATAAACAACTCGATCACGTGCAGGGGTGTCAGAGGCAAACGAAGAGACAAAACAAAGCTTCACGGTGCTGGGTACGTCAGCCAGCTCTGAAGACGCACCGGGCAGAGTGTGCTTGCTGCGGTCGAAGGTCAGAAGAACATACACGATTTTAGTGCGGTGACAGTTGAAATACCACTTTTAGGTGTGGCCGGCAGATCCGGCGAGTCATCCATCAAAGAACATCCTGCTTCTACATCTGTAGAATCACATATTCAGGCCGTAAAGGCCTCACCGCAAATTTGTGTTCCGAAGTAGATATTGATATTCGTGAACAGTAATCAGAAAGTTCCAAATTACTCCCGTAAGTAGGGAGTTTACAAAATTATTCTTACTGTGGTGGGTTGGCTACTGCTAGCTGCGGGAGAAGAACATAAAACTGAAGTCATATCCGCAATATCTGTTGATCACAGCTAGTACAGGTCCAACCTGTTCGGCCACCGGCAGAGGATTCTCTCGATCTCTGGACCGCGTCTCCTTTTATACGCCTCGTGATGTCACAGGCGCAGGCTCCAACCAATCATCATTCGAGCAACAGCCAATCAGCGCGTAGCTAATAATAGCGCGGCCGAATGTTCTAGAACATTCTAGAAGTTCTGCGTCCACGTGGTTATGACGTCATGGCAATATTTTGAAGAAAATCTAGAAGGGTTTTCCGTGGATAACTCAGCCATTTCTTAACCGATTTTGAAATGGTTTACAGATTTAAAAAGCCCGTCGAATTCTGGTCTTGATTAATGCAAGATTTAACGGGAATATGTAATAAAAAAGGATTACAGGGTACCATCTCAGTACACTAAAAGCGCCATCCTAGCTTGGTCGTAAACTACGTGCTCTATTAAAAATAGCATCTAGACGCGCGCATGCGCATTATGTGTTTTAACGATCTTAGTCGATTCGCAATGTGATCTCACTCATAGGCTCATATACACTTGTGGCTCAACCCAGAAGGGGTGTTTTCAGGAAACGAATCCAGGACGGGCGGCATGTACCCAGCTTAGCTGGTACGGCCGGTACCCGACCGATCGATCCAAACTACACATACTAGCAACGAAGACTTTCTGTGGGATGTTTTCCTTTCCAAACTCATGGCAGAGAAATAGTGAAGCTTGAATATACATGAGCGAATCTACATGTGTTTTAACGAAGCGTAATCTTTTCCGCGATACAGTCAAAAGGTAAGGCTTGCTAAGGATAGATTGTCTTGAAAATCAATCTCATCAGATCAGTGATATAGTGATCTGTAACCACCCCATCAGTCGGATTCTCGGAAAAAACCCAAAATCCACCAGGTCATCCATGCGGGTCACCACGTCGTGATACGACCGAAGATAGAGAGAACGTGTTGATACATCTTATCCATAATCTGTAATGCATATATCACAGTTACATATTATATTGGCCTCTAATAGTAATATCTTCAGGATAGTGTGCAGTAACTAACTTTAACATCACCCCACACTAGTTTCCAGCATCTAAGTCACCAATAACTTGTCTATCCATTGTGAAATGTGCGTTACATGCACATAGCCAGTCTTACGTAAACTGTCTCAATTAATTAAGGCTTACATACTTTGCCAGCAAATCATTTGATGATATGTGTCATTGCTGTGTTGAGGAACACGCCTTAATTAGAATGTCAATAGCATTGTGTAATATGAACTTAGTAATACAATTGAAAAGGCGAATCGATAGACAGTGTGATATTGTTATATATCTAGCTAACATTGTTACAGAGCACACAAGATGTTTGGTACGCATTGTCTATGTCCAATGCGTAATAGTAATTGCAGTACATATTGCGTTATTGCCCATTTGCATATGCTAAATATATCAATACTAATACAATTAATAGTATACAGTGCACAAGGTATGTGTGCCACGGGTTGTTGGGGGTGGCAATACAAGGAAACGCATATATACACCTGTGCAAAAGTTAAGCACCACCCTATTTTTACGCACATGCGAGGGTATATTCATGTGCTATGAAGAAAGCAATAGCATAAACATTTATGTACCCATCCATCTTAGTGCAAGAGGTAATAATGCAACTAGAGGAATGCTGATTATGATGGTGGGGAAACACTGTATGTTTTTGTTTGAACTTGAAAACGAGGCCTGAATATGGTTACGTTGACACAACTGACAACTATTGCCCTACAGTTGACACACGTGGCTAGATTGTCATTACTGGTGTCTGAACACGAAGTTTAACATCTGTGCACGAGTTTGAGAGTGTCATTATTAATACCGGGTATATCCACCTTGTGCCTGGATGACGGCCTGGACACGACGTCTCATGCTGGTCACCAACCGACTGATACGCCATTGTGGTATTCGTTGCCATTCAGGATGGAGTGCGTCTGTTAATTCCTGTAGGTTCTGCACAGGAGGATCCCTCCTTCTCACCATGTTTCCCAGAATGTCCCAGATATGCTCAATAGGGTTCATGTCAGGGCTCCTTGCTGGCCATGGTATGGTTTCGATGGCATTCTGGCGGAGGTATTCATGCACAGCTCTAGCACGATGTGGTCGGGCGTTGTCATCCATGAATATAGGGTGGGTTCCAGGTGCATGATTTACAAAATGAGGGACCACAACTCTATCCAGTATGGAATCTTGATATCTTTGTCCATTTAGTGTTCCAGGTACAGTCAACAGATCCAGCTTACAATCAAATAAGATGCACCCCCATATCATAACGGAACCTCCACCAAATGGAACTTCTTCCATGATGTTACGTTGGTCGTACGCCGTGCGTCTGGACCTCCATACACGAGTTCGACCATCTGTGGCATGAAGCAGGAACCGACTTTCATCGGACCAGTGTACCCGTCTCCAGGATCTCATGTTCCAGTGTCTTCTTTCGTTGCACCACCTCAGACGCTCCTCTTTGTGGTGTGCAGTCAAGAGAGGACGTCTGACAGGTCTCCTAGCTTTCATGCCAGCAGCATACAGCCTCCTTTTGACGGTAGACATTGACACTCTATTGCGCGTTTCCCATTGCTGGCTGAGCACTCTGCTGTTGGTGAATGGAGATCTCCTAATAAGGCGTACTAGGGCTCGATCATCACGGGCAGTAGTCATCTTCGGTCTTCCAGATCTAGGCCTGTCCTTCACCTCGTTAGTTTGCCCATGTTTTGCAATCAAACGACTGATTACAGTATGGTTAATGTTCAGCTGTCTGCCAATCTCTCTTCATGACATACCAGTGGTATGCATGCCTATGATTTGCCATTTCACACGATCACTTAACCTTCGTCTTGCCATAGCGGTTCACAATCAAGAGCTAATTCTCTCTGAACAAATAAACCACGGTCATGAACACAAAATTCCTAATCTTGTCGCCTAAATCTGTATGTAATGTTCCACACCTCAAACTGGACTTTTACATAACTGAACACGTGTGCTGTTTCCCGCCACGCACGGACATCAAGCGGCGTGAAGTCATGCATGCATGTGCATTTCGTACTTGGAATTATGTCAGCTAACGCGGGGACAAAAAGTATGGCAGCCTAGTTGTACCATCATGTTTCTACGTTCTATTGTTTTTGCTGGTGCTTAACTTTTGCACAGGTGTATATAATGTCTCGATGCCTTTATTTTTTAACAAGAGGATCCAAACCAGGATAAACGACCTGTAAACATAATTATACTGTATGGCATCAATATTCCAAAATAAACATCATTATGAGTACGTACGTGCGTGCGTGTCTCTAAGTGTACGTGTGTGCACGTGTGTGCGCGTGTGCGTGCGAGCGTGTATGTGTGTGAAAGCATGAAGGTAAGTGTGTGCATGGACAAACTGTACAGTATGTGTTAATTAGGCATTGGAAAGATCACGTAAAAATAACAATTTGTTATCCACAATATAGGTAGATCATGAAGACAATGCGTGTATAGGAAACGGACACCGGATCCGTGTACCACAAGTGCATTAGACAGGTTGTTATCTACTAATACCTTTACCAACGTTTGCTGTTATGAGCAACAGACATTACTACAACATTCCCTACAACGTAACTAAAACTCACCATAGAGAGGGAAACTGGTAACTCATCTGTATCCGTGAGAAGGCAAATTACACATGCATGAATTGCAATTAACCCCTTCATCCATACGCCACGAATCAGCTGCATATTTCGAGCCAGTTTGAGCGAAAATTGTTGCTGCCTCATTGGGACAAAACAGCAACACACCTCGCACAACTCCTTCGAAATAACCAGCATTCATAACACACAGCATGGAATGGGTGAAATCAACAGGCCGCCTGCATACAATATACCACGGAAAATAGAAATACAATAGATACAAATAATAGTTTAATAGTTATACTCTTACCATCGTTTCCAATACTTCCAATCCCCATTATGTTCAAGTAAAACTGATACAACGCATATATATGCACACACATATAATCGGATTTGACGTCCGAACTAAAACTAGTTTCTTAGTGCATGCCCATGCTATAGGAGTGCGGTGGTTACCATACACACAGTCGAACACATCCCACGCTACTCACTTCCTCATAAACAACATTCACAAAACACAGTGGTAACTTAACAGTAAATACTACTCAGACATGCGAGCACGTCATTTCTGCTGAGGACAAGGTACAGTGGGAACAAGCGAAGAAGGACTGATGCAGCTGTACGATGTTTCTGCTACTACAGCCACATAATAATGGAATCATACATACTACTCAGATAAACAGTACAAAGAAATTAACACTCCCATTGCCGTTATCATAAGCTGGCATGCCTTAAACATATCAGCCGTGACCAGATTCCTGTAGAGAAATGCAGTCAACAGCATTGCGTGTGACAATGTTAACTCATTGAAGGTGTGGTGATACTGAAATGTCATTGAAATACAGTTATATAAACTATCAATTAATATGCACTAAAAAGGGCATAACCCTATCATTCAAGTAAATATACATTGAAAGCAACAGTCATATAAATAAAGCATATGGCATATGTCTGGACCAATATGTAAAAAACCCAGAAATCTTTGGAAAATGTGTTACGTACAGCGCCTGTTTCGCCAGTAGCCAATCCTGATCACATGCTAATGCGAATACTTGGCAATACTCATTCGGTCCATCTAACTTTACGGGATAGAAATGTGCGTACGTTTGACTGACTGTTAATAATAATAAGCGGCAAGCGAACAGGGACAAGAACTATGTCTTAATATGTTGGCCAAACGTGCCTATATCGGCAGCGCTGGGTCTGGAGAGGTAGTATATGTGGCAGAATCATTACTTTACTAATGTGGTTCGCAGATGTGCTCGCTTGCATTAGCCAATTCACGCTTATCCTGTGCTGACATACAGGTGCATTGTCGGAAACTGTTTTACAAGACGTTTCTGTTTTTGAGAGCAACATCTTACATCAACCCTGACGTGAACGTGAATGCCACATATTTCATTTATTCTGGAGAGATGGTGGTCAACGTGTTATTGAAGTGGTTTGTTAAATTGACGGGCTTTCCAATCATGGGATGGATAGAATACTGATAGGACCCATGTGTCGGACATGTTCATGTATTCCAGTTCTACATAAATAATATTGTTTCTGGGCATTTACAATGGTATGGCCTAACTAGTTAACATTACTGTATCTATGAAAAAAGCTTTTTTTAGAAAATATAATTAAGAAAATACTCTACAACATATGTTCTTTAAAATGAAATCATCAACGTCATCATCATCATCATCATCATCATTATCATTTTTATCATCATTATCATCATCATCATCATCATCATCATCATCATCATCAGCAGCAGCAGCAGCAGCAGCAGCAGCAGCAGCAGCAGCAGGAGCTGCAGCAGCAGCAGCATCATCTCCACTACATCCACACACACAATTGCCAGTAACAATACCAGCGCCAGCATCACCATCACCATCTCCCTCAAGCTCACCATCAACAGGCTGAGAAAAGCTAGGTAGCCATGTTATTCTGTTAGACAATACATACAGGATTGACACGCAGTGCCTTTTGAGGAGCTTTCGGACATAAATCCGCAGTTTGATGTGTGAAAGCTCATCAAAATAAACTAAGATAGTCTTCAAAGCTACTACCTTGTAATCTTGATTTATCATTGCCAGGCCGCAAATCCTTCTTGGATGACTTAGTATTGCGTGAAATACAAACACGATTGCTATCTGAATGAGCAATTGATAAGCATTCCAAATGCATGGGTCTAATGCATAACCTTGCTTAGCTGCTATTTGTATTAACTGTATTAAATGACCATGAAAGCATACAATTATCAAAGTATTGACCAATTATTATCAATTGCTAGAGGAATTAATTGAATTTGAATTTGCTTCTGATATTTTTGGACAGGAGGTCCAAAGGCATCGAGATGGAACTCCCAACCGGATTCACAAATGGAAACGACTCGACTACACTGAATGTGAAACACATGTGCATGACACATATTCATATACAACACTTATATTAGCCTTGTAAAATCGAAACCAAAATCGATAAATATATTATGTTAGGCTTCTAACATCAACATAGTATTAACATGCGACTTATTAATTATATTGCCGTGCAGTTGTGGCCCCCAGCCCCTTCATCCACTACCTCCGTCGAGCTATCGCTTGGCTGGACTATGGAAAAAGCATGAGCCATCGGTCAAAGCGGTCACACTTACCAGATCTTCCAAAGCAGATCGTTATGGACAGAATGATGGCAAATTAATTGGGAAATACAATGCCTGTCACCTTGACTAAATAGGTGATGCTGTTTTAACCTGATGTGGGTTTGGCTTCCATACATCAATGTAAGGAATGGAGAAAGATAGTTTGAGCACTTAGAACAATAGCCGTAGTGAACAACTACATAATTGTGTATTATTCTACATGGGGATCCTAACCACTTGTGAAGATTGTAGTTGGTAAAAAAGAGTGAGCGATAGTCCATTGCCTAATATATCAGGCAAATGATAGCCGCTGAGTCATCATCATCATCGTCGCCGTCGTCGTCGTCGCCGTCGTCGTCGTCGTCGTCGCCGTCGTCGTCGCCGTCGTCGTCGCCGTCGTCGTCGCCGTTGTCGCCGTTGTCGTCGTCGTCGTCGTCGTCTTCGTCGTCTTCGTAGTCTTCGTCGTCGTCGTCGCCAAATCATCGTTACCGAAGCTACATAAATGTAAGAGGGGTATGATCAACTGGCCATATTCGCTTGAGACAATTCAAAGAAAATCCGTAAGCTAGCTTGAGTGATCCCCTCATTAACATATAGCCACTAATCGTGTTAATCAAAAGCGTCAAGAAAGGAAGATTCAGTCGCGCCAAACATTATACTTCCTGACTCTGTTTAATACAATATTTCCTAGATCGTGTTGCTAAAGTAGAAACGGCACTCTTGCAAATTGATTTCAAAATAAGCAGGCATATGATCTGCGTGGCGAGCTGTAAATAACATCAACACTGTGTTTTATGTCCCAAGTAGGTGGACGAGTTGATTGTAAATATCGTAAAGAAATTAACTTATGGAACGTTCCTGAACAGGATGACAACTTTCGTGAAAAGGATGTTTTCGGACGTGTGCGGAATAAAGAATCTCCTGCAAGACTAGACAGTATCATGTTGTTTTCTGACAACATATACAATACTAGCCAAGGTGTGTCTGATGAACATCTTCAAGCAAGCGGCATTCTTTCCACCCTCTTATTGCAGAATATGTTTTAGTTCATTTTAGTTAGTCTAGGTGTATACCACCGGGAGAGTTCAAGGCCCTAACACTGATTTCAAACTAAAAATGTGTACAGCGTTGCGAGGCAGCGGGTCTATTTGTTCAGAGATGAGATGCCCACTTGGTGGCGTATCCTGGTGAGCGTTTTTTAAAGAAACACGCCCACCAAAACATGCCCCTTTTGGGCACGCTATATATGGGCAATTACGCTCTCATGTGTAACTACCGGACGTCTGAGGAACACATAAAACGTGCTGCTATCTTACCAATGTTGTGAATTATTGATCGAGAACACAGGACAATGGTAATTGTAAAGCAGTAAATATCAAGAAAATTACATTTCAAACAACCAATTCAAAATAGCAACTATCTACCCATTATAAAGCTTCTGCTAAAATACCTGCTTTCCATGTGTCCTCCTGCGAATCGGATACATCAAATGGTATATAGCTAAAGTACACCGGATAGATCCAATGGTATAACCTAACGTACATCCCATGGGTCAATCGCACACTGCTCGCTCTAGTACAGTATAAATAAAACTTCTATTACGACCAGTACTAGTAGTATAATTAAATCATCCATTTCTACTTGTACAGATATCCCTACTACCCACACTGCTCGGCTATTTGTCGGAATTGCCAGAAAAATTGAGTTGTTTTTACGTGGGATAAGATTTTGATCAAAATATCTGACCGCTGTCGATCAAGTATGCGGATGCCGAGTCCGTCACATTTCAGGGCGCACGATCTGAATGTCTGAAGGGAGTCAAGGGATAGATGTGGAATTATTGATATTGTTGGTTTAAAGAGATAGACACGCATACATTAAATCCAGCTGTCAGTTAATATTGAGTTTGGCTATAGCAATAAACACACGATCTGAATAACTGAAGGGGCAGGCCCACACACATTATAGCCAGCTGTATCTGGTATACTAAGTATTGCCTATAGCGATGGATGCGAAATGTGATTGGCTGAAGCGATGGATGTGCATAAATTAATAGTCAGTTGTTACCTAACATCGAGAATTGCATATAGCCATAGATGGACACTCTGATTTGCTAAACAATAGATGCGTGTAAATAATAGATAGCTGTTTGTTCAAGCCCATTAGCGTGCGTGAATTAGGAAAATGAGGATTCTAACGAGTGAATTATATGGCTAAGTTAATATGGATACACATTGGATAGCTAATAATTAGTGGACTACTATGTCGATGGAATGTCACTAATTTGTGTTATTTCAGTCACACTGCTGGTAGCAGTTAGATGTATAGCGCAATGCGGACCAATGCCATGCCAATAGGACCCAGTCACATGTGCTATCAAGGTGGTTGAATTCATTTGCGTATAGTGTCTAAGTATATCAACATAATTATAAGTGGCTGCTCTGTGTGGACATACTCGAAATAGAAGGTCATGCCAATGTCTCGTATTTCTCAAACGATGACTATATTAATTAGTGGGCGCTTCCATCCAAACCATCGCCTGAATCTAGGTCTGTCTTTTAAGCTGACTTTTCTGCAATATGATACAAATAACACAATTGTGTATTGGATATACTATGTGCATCATGGCTACCTTCTCCTAGAACAGTATATGTGAAGCTATAGCTCTTTAAATATACACACTTGATCATTGTATGTGTTTGGACCAAGCAATGACTCGTTAACTAGACGACACTCTTTGAAATATGAAATATTAAATATGAAAACCTCTTACTGCGTGCATTTGCGAAATGATGCGTGGTTGATATAATAATAATAATAATAAAAAAATCAAAAGCACACTGTTATTGTTGATCACAAAAGTTAATTTCATATTAATTCAAATGTTGTAAAATGTATTAATCGAATGCACATCAACATTTTAAGCAGGCAAAAACTCTGACAAATACTGACATTTCGCCCGGGGCCTATGTAGACCAGGTGGTGGTAAGGTAAGCACACACCGGAAGCGGATTTTTTTCCAGCTTTATTGGGTTTTTTGTTACAGGAACCATCACCGGTGATAAGAAATGCATTGACATACTGAGAACTGTTGCATTTAAAGTGTATATGAAACGACTTTGCATAAATAAATCTCATATGTGTCAATATTTCATAAACTGCACCCCGATTCGCTTTTAACGTCCTCAGTTAACAAAAAAAAACTTCTTCAGTATCTGCCAGGCTGTCACCAATGCGCTGCTCGATTCCCAGCTCAAAATGTATCACGTGCATGGGACACAATCACGCTAATTTCTTTGCTCAGCCGATTCTTATAAGAGGAAATTAAGTTCCTATTCACCATAATTTCAGTGTAAATGAGCAAAATTGTCACGATTTATCAACACCTCATTGATAACCAATTTAGAGGAAATCAGTCTGTTTATTAAAAATAACATATGCACGCGTATTCAGCTTGCAACGCTTTTGATATTTGCTTTGTTTACTATGTATTCATATGCATGGGAGTGACGTAGATACCCGTTGCCATATAGATTGCCAGAGTGGAAAATGTTGAAATCAGTATTCCCATTTTGCGCGTTTTCAAATTTGCATTTCTTGTTTTTCTCTTATTGCATGCTCTCACAATTTATATGTGGGAGCCGGAGTATGATTCTTTGTCAACTATCGGTCTAATAAACTTGTGTTTGCATACATGCTTTAAGAACCATGGACATGATGTTATCTGCCGAAATTGAGTTGGCTTACTTATGGAGCAGTTCATGGATGTTAAGAGTGGCGCATGTGTAGTGTTCACTGAACAGATTCGTTGTATTTGACAAAACTAAACTTACCCCATAATTGTGTCTACAATCTAAGACAAATATGTGTCATTAATCAGACATGGAGTATTAGGTTAGAACCATATGTGAGAATATGACGAGATAGGGATAGAAGTGTTTGTTCGTAGCAGTGCAATTTTAGATGTCGATAGTAGTCTTGCTGTTGATCTATCATCTACAACATTCAGGCGCTGCGTGTTGGTGATATATGTGTGGCCATGGTGCCTGTGTTACATTGCACATACATAGAAGTATTTGCAGAAATTTCCCAACTTTGGTTTACATATCTTAAACCTCTAGAATGTTGTATTCTCTTAATCTATTACAGTACATAGACTTCGTGCCATTCATTTCCATGTGCAGTCCTTTATCTGTATGCCATTTGTTTGCGTTTTCATATTGTGCTAAGGTCGATCTGTAGGCGCTGCCGTTATTCCTACTCACTCGGCTGTGTGTGCTGTCATGGATGTGCCAATACAACACAGTCTCTCGGCTTTAATAGGGAGTGCATTCAAGGTGTTAAAAGGAATTTGACTGCAATGATTCCAGTTACCGTATGCTCGAGCTATTCAACAGCTTAGCTGTATGTTTGTTTTTACACCACGCTGCAAATCTGTATTATGGGACATCCTTTATTGAGCAGAGATACCTAGGAAAGCAATTCGGATTGTTGATGGATTACTTGAAATGCAAATCGTGTCAGCTTTTTGAGACGTGATAAGCGTATCGATATATAGTTATTAAAGACGTAATATCTGTCTTTGGAAGTGTAATCGAAAGTTAGAAATGGCTTGCATTCGTTATTTGTGGCCTATTGTAGCGCATTGCAGATTTGTCTTTGGAGAGCGGTATGGTGCTGCTATGAAAGGTGTAGCGGTTGTGGGGTGGGGGTGGCCACGTGGGTTGGGGTGGGGGCTACTCCGATTTACTAGAGGGATAATCGTCTGCTACTAGATATACACTGGTCAAATTGTTGCGATACCAACGCTTGCCTCTATTGACGGACGAGGTGTAGCCAGCTCGCCATATTCCCTTGTCTCGATGAAGATGCTTTATATTGTCTACCAGGCCCGTTTACTACTATTTGACTAAGAGTTTCAAACAAGAGGAGTGTTGCGCCCCTTTGTGGATGGTTTTTCACAAACAACTGCAGTATTTAACTGTGGCTAAATATGTGTGTATTAAACTTATAGTACAGTAATGAACTTCAAGGCAAAATCGCCAATCGTAAAAACCATGCATAGCTTCGGCGATTTCTATTATCTCATTCAAAACATCAACTTAGCAAGGATGCTAATACATACGCTCTATACCCGATCCTGAGGGTGGTATCTTATCACGCGCACTGCTTTTGAAGGCATTTATATTGCATATCCTTGGGAGGGAACCATCTAGCATGACAATCATCTAACATTGCACACGGCCTATAGCGTTCGGTCGATTGTTAAAATAGCACAGACTTTAGCAGTTTCTCTACTATTCCCTAATTAAATTATATATCACAGAGAGTTATATTTCTGCACAAATATGTATAATTCTGAAAATGGCATGTACAGAAGTTCATAGATCGTATCCCGTGCATACGCGCGATTCTCGGTCCTTGATGAATGGGCTTATGGATGTGACATAGATCGGGTGATCAGTCCATCAGTCCCGACTCCACAACATGAATGTTTAGTATAAAATGCGGTGCGTTTTATTTACATGTTTCACCAACTGCCCACGGGCTGGTTGCAGGAAAGGCTGACCCAATACGTCAGTCAAGTGTATGACGACGTAATCAATTCCGTCCCATAAATGCTGCATTGGACGTTTAATAATCTATCATGTGTACGAACTGTATGTCTGCACTAAGTAATAACAATTCTCTTGACTATTTTGAAACTAATTTGACTGGGTGTTATTGTTGTTATATTCAGCAACAACACCCAGTCAAAATTAGTGTCAAGATATCCAACATCTTACCCCTATAGTTACCTTGATATTGGAAGTATATGAAGCTAAGGTGCGATCGGCCCCTGTAGCCGCCGGGGGCGCGCGTGGCTCCACCGCCTGCCATCAGTGTTGCTGCTGCTGCTCAGCTAACTTCGGGGTTGGCGAACGGTCGCCGTGCAGCTCCGGTGTCCACAAAACCAGGCCTCCAGGCTCGGTGGAACGATCACCTTCCAGTGGGCTCGTGCAGCCAGTGCTGCAAGCATTGAACACTACCGTGTCGTCCCGACTGTTCGTGCTCCCTGTGTCTAGCCGCCATCACCATGGTGGAAAGAACGGTGCAGGCACACACATTTACTTTACTTGCTTACTTGCTTTAAAACTAGAAAACGGTCTTTTGTTGTTTGCTTGCTACTTAAAACGGTGTATGTAAAAAGAGAAAAAGTGGTGTGTTAGTTTTGTATCTCGCCAGCGGTACCTAGCCGATGTAGTCATATATAGATGGTATCGAGAAAGATACCCCTGTGGGGGGGGGGGGGGGGGTCCGGGCAGGGCACCGTCAGTTAGTTTAATAAAAACTATATCTGCCTCAGGCTGGGCAAAATTATTGGTTTGCGAGAGGAAGGTGCCTCGCACGGGCCTGCGTCACGGCCAAAATGCCTACAACGCCGTAGCAGCGGAAGAGGGAGAAGATAGGAGAGAGACAGATACATCCGTCCTGCAACAATATGCAGGGCAAAAATGGAGAACCCATTCCAAACTGTACCGATAATGACTGAATCTTTGGCGTTTGCTTGAGAGGAAATATACGACGGTGCAGTACTGTGCTCCGCATGGAGGACGGTCGAGGGAGGAAAACGACCGGCCATCACAATGTGGGGTGGGGGGGAGGGGAAATGGGGAGACAATACCTCTTCATGCCAAGGATGACTATGCCCTTGCCATTTGTTTGAGATGAAATTTATGACGGTACCACACAGTGCCACCTTGTGAGAAGGCAACCGCTAGTAAGCTAACTATAATAATGTGAAAAAGGGGGTGGATATAATCTCACCGTTCGCATGCACACGTTAGATAGACATCCCACTGTAACGAACAACGAGGAGGAAAATTATGTTGGTCTTCCTGCCCAGGGAATACACAATTTTGCGAGAGGAAAATGCCTCGCACGGGCCTACGTCAAAAAGAAAAATGCCTTTCAATGCCGAAGCGGAGGAGGAGAGTGGTAAAAATGGCCGCCCTCCTATCCTACAAAGAACGAGATAAATTAGTATGTGTATTTATCCTAATATAGTTATTTTACTGTTGTGTGCCTACGGTGTGTACGTGAAGATACGGTGGCTGAATTCATTTCAGCACCGTTGTCTTAAGTTAAAGATACTGTTCAGTACATGCATGCGTACCTAAACATGGTATAAACTAACTTTTAGTTGTTAGTTCAAAAGCACATATTTTTAAGCCGCAAATGGCGTAGCACCAACTCTATTTTAACGAATACATCTTCCTGGCGAGGATGCTCGGCACCGTTGCCGATACCCCATTGAATATATCTCCTCAGACCGACAGTGTGCAACATGTTGTCTGGTGGTAGGTTCAGAGCGCTAAGCAATCCCTCCACGTTACCGCGTCCCAACCACAAATACCAATAATGGACAAATCACATTGAGAGAAGCATATTTAGAGAAACGTATGCCCATCTATAGTGGCTATCCCATAGGCGTGGCGAGCTTAAACGCTTCACCCTGTCACCAATGTTGGCTAGATGGTAATGCGTGTTTCTATCTGTCACCTAAGGTTTCGAGTACGGGCCGTATGAGATCCGTACTCTGGCATTACCGTTTATCTGCTTTAGGTTTGGAGAAAAGTTGCCTTAAGAACAATGCTGGGATGGCAACAGTGTTGCCTTATTTATATTTTCGCAGTGTTTCCTACTTTGGCATAAAAAGTCTTGCTTAATAGGTATATGTTCTTTCTTGAGATGGTCATAATCATTCTGACGCGGGGAATTCAAACAAGTATTTCGCTCAGATGGCCAGAGAAGCGTAGTCAAAGGCAATTACCCTTCACTGTAATCTAGGAGGCCTTAGTGTGAATGGCCAACTATGAAAATCAGTAGTACCGTTTATACAATGGTTTTATTGACCGTGAAGAAGAGTTTTTAATAAAAATTCTCCATGTGAAGAGCAACCGTCCTTGGCTAGCTTAAAACCCTATTCTATTGAGCTATCATAGTTCTAGGTTTAACAGTAGCATGCCATGTTTTCTGGTGAGAGCATGAGCAACGACCTTAATGTAAAATTGGTGCCGCTGGGACAAAATACGGTGATGGATTTGTTATTGATGTTTAGTGTAACCTAGGTGTACTGCGGTCTAAATATTTGTGTAGTTTTTGCTGCTAACTAACAATATTGGCAGAATACCTGATCATATATATATATATATATATATATATATATATATATATATATATATATATATATATATATATATATATATATATATATATATATATATATATATATATATATATATATATATATATATATATATATATATATATATATATACATTCATTAGGACTATAGGGTCGATCCGATCCACGGTGCCGTTTATTTGCTGACACCGTTCACAATGCATAACATTATGTACAATATTGTCTTAAAGCGGAGGTCGTATCCGACCTTACAGCACCACTAAGGCGAGTTGTGTTGGTAGATGTGGGCTTCTGTGGCAGGTGTCTGTTCTGATTAATCACGGGGATTTGGGAAATGGAATAGGGAAACGGTGTGGGGCACTGGCCGGGAAGAGTAATCTCCCATTACACAACAGTCATTTCTTTTCTTGAGCCCTGGGAATAAACGACCCGAAAATCCGTGGATCAGGCGGCTCCCACAACTACGGTTATTTGTTTCAACAACTAGCATACGGGGAGACAATTCTTCTGTAACCGTAGATCTGCTCATGGCAGAGGTATAACGGTCCTCTGACGACCGGAGAAGAGTGAGGAAAATGGGATTTGTGATGTCCAATCTCCGTGTACCCCTGTGGTGTACGGTGTGGACTGGATTGTAGACAGCATATGGAATGGGTGCCATTTGTAGAACGTATGCACTACAGGAAAGGTGCAGCCAGTTTAATCGTGACTGCCTGGAACGGGAATGGAATCGTGTTTGACACGAGGAAAGTGGTCTGGTACGTCGGAGCCGTCGTGAGGGATGCTGTCCGCGGAAATTGTTGTCCCGTATTTTGGGAGTGGGCTTTGGAGCGGCGCCGAGATGTGCGGGATTCCTGTTGTCTAGAACAGGCCATGGTTTGATCAAACCTACTGACTCTCATGCTACTTGCTACATGTTCCACCGTGCAGGGGTATCCCTTCTTGGGATCGCTTCCGTCTTTGCTTGTGGCAACTCTATAATGGGGGTAATAGCACGGAGTGTATTGGAGTGGGAAGAGGAAGGAGGAACAACGTTTCACATACAGTTTACCAGACCGGGTAGTCACGTGCAGAGGAGGGAGAGGGCGAGTACGTGGCTCGCCATCGTCCCCTGCATTAGGTGTTGTCCGTCCTACCCCTGCCTTGGTAGGGAACGAGCCGGCCGTTACTGCAGTGCATTTGGCTAAGAGTGGGAGCACCTATCTCCATAGAGAAACTTGTATGTGTACCAGTGTCATGTGTTGTACTCAGCCAGAGCTCCGGTACTGAGTTATCACTAACACATAGTTTTAACCGATCGAAGTCAGGCCATCTGAGGCACGGATTTGGTAGGTCACGCCCGACTTTTTACCTATTACCACATAGGGACCTTTCCAGTGGTAACTCAGTTTACTCGGCACATTTGGTGAACGTCATGTATCGTGAACCCATCTTTCCCACCGCATATGGGTTTCCATGTACACGACAGTCATACCAGGTTTTCTGCTGCCGGTGTACGGTGGGAAGTGTCTCTCTTACTAGCCCATGGGCGTGGTCTCTCCTCTGCCGCATGAGTTCTACGTATAGAAACGGTGAGTTTATTTCCCTAGGGATTCTAGGCATGGCTAGGTCCAGGGGTACGGCTAACTCACGGCCTACCATTAACTTAGCAGGGGCATAACCGGTGCTATAGTGTATTGAAGTGCGGTATGCCATTAACACGTATGGAAGCCGTAGATCCCAATCACGACACTCAAGGTGTGTTTTTAGTCAGCATTACCACTAGAGTTCTATTGAATTTCTCAGGCATACTGTCCCCACATGGGTAGTACGGTGTGGTGCAGGTCTTGACTATGTGGAACAATTTGCAGAGCTCGGAGTTCAGCCAGCTCTCTAAGTTCCTACCTTGGTCAAAATGTAGTTCAAGTGGCATACCAAAACGGCAGAAAACATTGCTTGTCAGGACCTCAGCTACCGGTGCTGGCCTCTTGCTGCGGCGGAGGAAATGCTTCTACCCACTTTGTGAAATAATCCCGCAATACAAGGATGTATTCATTCCCGTCATCCATTTGTGTCCTTCATCTGTTGTATTCAGGGGTCCTAGCACATATATTGTAACTCGCTCCCACGGTGGTCTGACACGCTTTGTTTGTAACTGTGTAAAGTGTTGCTGGCCAACAGCCCAGCGCTGGTAGGGCACACATTTTGCCACCCATGCCTTCACATTATCGCGTATGCCTATCCAGTGGAATCTAGGTTTGATGCCTTCGACCGTTTTCTCTGTGGCAAGGTGGCCAGCATTGTCATGTAACTGTTCCAGTATCATGACTCGGTAGAATTCTGATATTACTATCTGGTTATTAAGGTATAAGACACTGTTATTTATTTGACATTCTTCATACCATTGATATTAATACTTGACCGTAGTGGATAGGGGC
>CM067368.1:44943809-44986886 GCA_034401795.1 Chaetoderma sp. LZ-2023a | reverse complement strand
ATTTAACTCTTTGAACTCCAAGGGACAAATACGAAAGAAATATTTTTTTATTTTAATAAATATGAATATTCTGTTGAATATTTTGAAACACATCTAACTGGGAGTCGTTCCGGTATATGGTAGCAACGGGTTCCAGTCCAAACAGTTTCAAAACATCCAACAGTTTACACGTTGTCCAGAACGTGAGATTTGTGGAAGTCTGGGTTCACAGGATTAAATGTTAATTAACATTAAAAATATAATTACATATTTATCAGTCTTTTCGTCCTTATAGTATTTTTGAAATATCTGTTCTATCAAAGTAAGTAGATACTAATAAAATAAACGCCATATGTTCATTATTTTGAAAAAATTAAACATCTAGTATGCTCTATTCTGAGTAGGCTCGGGTAATCTTTTATACAGCCAACAAAGCGCGAGCATTTAAACGCAAACACTTTGTCAGCAGCGCGGCGCGAACTAGTAATATCTCCGCGGCATTTAAATATGTCTTTACTTTTTGAGAGAGATTCTAAACTTATCCGGGATTGTACATTGTTAAACAATGACAAAACTCGCTGCTATTTTATAACGATCTTAGCTACAATGATAAGGCGGTTCCAAAATATAATACTGGAGTGTTTGTAATTCATAAACATAGGATGATTTTAGGCCAGAATTTTACAGTTCATTTGGGTCTGTCCAAAACAAATAACAGACGACTGATAATTTTGAAACCGAATGACTGGAAGCGGCAGTTACATCAGGCTGCAACCGCCTCCATTCAAACGATTTCCTACCAAATGGTAAATCTACATTAAAAATTTAGTCTTAAAAATATACTTCCATATTCAACATTAAAGTATACACAAATTGATAAGGATGTAATATAAGTGTTAAAATATTTACGTATTCGGCACATTAAATGAAAGGTTAACTAATCACGGCGGTGTTTTGAGGGACAGATTGTCATTTTCAAATGATATTAATCTCCCTCTGCATCATATTCTTTTAAACCTTTTTCGATTTTGTTTTTTTAATATACTTATGGCATTCGCCTCTAACACAATGTGACAATAACGCATAAAATATCCCATTTAAACATTTTAAATGATCGTGTGTGAGAGTAGCATTTGCATCATGCACTACGGAGCAGCGATGTTTCCAAATGGTCCAAATTCCAATGCTTAAGCAGACTAACACAATAACTTTATTATTTATTTGTAGTGACTCATTTGCAAGGTCATGAAATACAATATTGTGTGGTGTTATGTCCGATGTAGGAACAACCAGATCTGATAAAATCCTACTTACATACACCCAGAACTGAACTACAACATGGCATTCAACTAATAGATGTACCAATGTTTCCTCAGAGCTTACACAGAAAACGCACTTATTATCATCTTCAGCACACAGTTGTGCTTTTGTCATGAGATGTTTAACCCAAAGTTTTCTGTGTATTAGTCTCCAAACTATATCTCTTGCCTGATTGGGAATATTCGGTAAATGTATGTTTTTCCATATTATCTCCCAGTTCGGAATAGTCTGACCATGCTGCTCCCATGCATAAATAGCTCTTGGAGGTATAGCATGTAGTTCCCTAAGGAGCTTTTACCAGCTGCTTACTGCCATTCTGCAGGAAAATTCCGTATCATTACTGATGAATTTTAGTTCAGCTTCTTCATCAGTAAGATCGGCACTGTATAGAGACAACCACGCTTTCGTTATAGCTTCTCGTATGCGTGCTAACAGGCGCGTAGCATCTATTGGTAGAAGAGCAGTAACATAGCACATCTCAGCCAATGATTTCCATTCCCTCCGAATAGGGTCAACAATGTCACATACATATGTAATGGCTGTCCATGCCATTGATGGATAGTACATAGCTTTGCGTTGATCAGTGATGTGATTATTGCCCCATATCTCCAATTGTAAAACATTTTCCCAGTATAGTGGTACATCGTCTACTGTAATAAACGCATCAAAACCAGGGATTAGCTCGAGAAAATGCGGAGGAACTCGCGTATAATTCGGGGGCGGATTTTTGGCACAAAAAAGCAATTGGTTGAGAAAGGCTTTATGAAGCTTTCTATTAACGAACTTGATACATTTGCCCACTGAATATCAGAATGAATGAATGCATTTAAAAATTTGAAATGCAATGACATGCTCTTCATTCTAACATCTACAAGATTAAGCTCGCCATGAATTAAATCATTCATGCAAACATCCTGTGATACAAGACATGCCTTACCTTCCCATAACAATTCTCGGACATTTATAACCAAGGTTCTGCCGAAAATAGTTAAATGCCGATACTTCCAGGCATTGCAGGTTTTCTTCATTTTAGCTATTCTCTCTTCCCAGTTAAGGTTCTCTTCACCCTCTCTACTGAAGTGGATACCTAGAATCTTAATTGATTCATTTGTTCATCGGATGCCCAGTGGCTTATCACACCTACTCTTCCATTGACCCAAAAATAATCCAACTGATTTAGCTTTGTTTATCTTCAGGCCAGAGACCATGTGAAAATCCAATAAAATCGGGTCAAGCCTTTTAAAATCAGCATTGGTTCCTGCAAAGACAGTTGTGTCATCGGAATATTGAGACACCTTTATGGGCCGATTTACACCATGAATATCTATACCCTAAAAAAGTGGGTCCTCCGTGAGGGTTGCTCCTAATGCCTCCATTGCTATGGCGAATAACACGGGAGACAATGAACACCCTTGACGCACACCACGCTCTAAAATAATGGGCTGACTTTTAAAATTGTTTACGAGGTATTTGCTGCTAATATTGACATAGAGAATTCGGATCCATGCCATGAAATTTGGTCCCAAACCAATGTGACTTAGTGGTTTAAACATTAACTCCCATTCTAATCGATCAAATGCCTTTTCGATGTCTATCCTATATGGCTCCTGGGCCATCACCTTTCTCAACCAATAGTATAATGTCTCTAATTAAAAATGTATTGGTCAAGATAGAGTGGCTTGGAATAGAACACGTTTGATCGGTATGGATAACTTCATCCAGAACACCAGCAAGTTTTTTAGCAAGCGCTTTAGAAATAATCTTATAATCGACACAGAGGAGTGAGATGGGTCTGTAATTTTCTAGGCTCTGTCGATTTCCTTTCTTGAATATAAGTTGAACATACGCTTGCGACATGGTAGAAGGGAGTCTACCATGTGAGAAAATTTCATTTATTACTTGAATAAACTCTGGCCCAATGAGATGCCAAAATGTCTAGTAGAATGCCACGCTAAGTCAATCACCTCCTGGAGCTTTGCCGCCCTTCATATGTTTTAGAGAAGTGGTCAGATCAGCTAGTGGTAATGAGAGCTCACAGAATTCCGTGCTCGATTTTGCGAAAGCATTTTTGACATTGGCTAGCATCTCAGATGACTTTATGTCATTACTATTATCAGATTTATATAACATCTGGTAAAATGTTTCTACCGTTTCCATAATTTCCTTTTGCATAGAGCAATTTTGGTGGTGGTTGTTGTTGTTGTTGTTGTTGTTTTTGTTGTTGTTGTTGTTGTTATTTAAACTCCTAATTAATTTCTCAACTTCTCTAGATTTTTCGAGCCCATAAAGTATTTCGTTGGTTTCTCTCCTTCGATATACATTTGTGTTCTGCTCCTAGTTATTGCACCTTCAACCCTATATCTATCTATTTGCGTAAGCTTTGATTTTATATCGCTTAGCCGTTCACTATGCTGACTATCACCATCGACAACCTTCCTACTTAGGAGAAACAGAGAACGCTCAACTGCCTTCATCTCCTTGCGCATCATTCGCGCTTTCCCAATGGCATATTGTTTTGAAATGTGTTCAAATCCAACTTTTGCATCTTCCCACCATGGTATTAAATTGCAATTGGAATTTTTGTTTCGAAGCTTATGTTGCCAAAAACTGTTAACACAAGTTTGATATTTAGATTCATTTAGCAGCGAATTATTAATTTTCCAAAAGCCAGGGTCCGCGTTTAACCCAGTCGGCATTATCCAGCGTGATGTAAAACATGGCATGGTCAGAGAACGTAATGGGATACATACCAGCAGTTATCAGAATTCCTTTCAATGTTCTTTGAATATAAATTCGATCCATTCTAGAGGCGAGTTGGCCGTTATTTGAATGCCATGTGAAATCACGACCCTCTGGAGTTAATATTCGATAACTATCCAGTAAATGTTCTGCATCACATATAGCTTTAAGTCTGCCATCCGATGTGTCACCATAGCTAGAAAGTGAACTTCTGTCTCGCGTCCCATCCATAACACAGTTAAAATCACCACCCAGGATAATATTGTAAACATTATCATTAAGAATGGGTGATATACTGGACAAGAGTGTATATCTTTCAGAATGCAACGCCGGTGCATAGACTGAAACTAAAGTGTAATTTGACCCTTCTATGTCGATTACAACATTAACCCCCCGCCCATTGTGATCAGATGAAGAAGAACTGATATTTATCCAGCTGAGGCATTTTAGAAGAAACAAAATTGCATCACCTGCACTCGGTTCATTGGCAACAGAGTAAAAGAGTTCTCCATTCGTCAAACACCCGAACCTTTCAATAACCTCTATATCTTGTAATTGTGTCTACTGCAGCATAATAATGTCAACATGTCTTGCCTTTAATTCATCTAATAGTACATGTTGTTTTATTTCATTGAATTCTGAGGTGTTTAATTCAATTACTGTCAGATGCTGATATTTTGATACATCAGAATCATTGCATAATTTACGATAGCGCACACCCTTCTTTGTTATGTAAGGGATCCATACCTGCCCTGTTTCAGAGCGGTACATAACCATTTCCACATTTTGAGAACTCTGTGTGCTGACAGATATATCCAAATCAGCAACAGATACGCTATCATCATAATCATATGACATATCATGAACATTGTCTCCTTCAACATCAGAATCTGAACTTGAGTCATCTTTTTGTCGCGTATGACTACTTTCTGTCTTGCGAGGAATGCTGGAACTGGTGCTTGTTAATTCTTTGCCGGCTCCAACAGCAATATCTGTTTTACCTTCCACGCCTTTCAAGGTAACAGTCAGAGAGGCATGATCTAGTATTGAATTATCAGCGCTTTCAGTGGACTGTGATCTGAAGCTTGGTGGCCCTAGTTGTAGACTTTCTGAATCAGATGTTAAACTAACATCCTTAGCCATTGGTACAGGAGTTTGTGTCACGTTCTCGCTAACAGCCTCAATAGAATCTGCCATGTCTACTACCACAGGATTAGCTGGTTTATGAACATCAGCTGCAGTAGCCGTTTTGTAAGCGGTTAATTCTTTGGTTCTGAAGCACTTCGAGTTTAATTCTTTGTTGCTTCCTTACATCGCCATTTATAATGATCAGTTGACCCACAAATTAAGCATTTGTCCTTATGTGGACATGCACTAGCTAGTTGGTCGGTACTGGTACAAATGCGGCATGTCTTGATCTGGCTCCTGTACCATAACGGCAGAAAAAACGTATTGTCAATTGAGAGCGTACTTGGAAGAGGTTTTGAAATGGCCTTCATCCACACTCGTCTAACTCCATTTTCTAGAGATCGCTCAAATTGGTACGTCTCATTCTCGATTGAAAGTACTAGACCATATTTGGCCATTTCTGCGCTAATTCGTTCATTAGGTATTTCTAATGGCGCCTTCACTTTAATTAGCAGTTTATCTGAATCTATTTCCTGCACCTTACATACTTCTCCATTGACAATCAGTCCATCATCCAATACTTTTTCTTTAATTCCCTCATTGCATACCGTAACTTGCCACACTGGCCTGCTCATATTAATCAGGCCCTTTAACACCTTGGGACCCGAACCAACAACCTCTTTCAGGCCATGATAACGGTCAATGGCCCCCACGCTCCACCCGCCAGTCGTCACCCTAAGGCTCAATTCCTGTTTATATTTGCTAGACATGCTTTAACACATAGGGCGATAATACAGCGTCGCTCTAGCACAACAGTAAGCCAAGACTGTAGCGACTCTCTCTACTACTGAAAATCCAGCACGGGCAGCCAGACTATAAAATCAGCCAACAATTAAAGCGCTAGCATAACGGACCATGAAATGAGGAAAATCCCAACAGCAATAGGACAGAAAAAGCAATACACAACAGAGGAGGCGGGGCTGAAATGGGCACAGCAGTGATAAATACATTACTGCAGCCTGAAAACTGTCGTCGCAAAAAACGACCTCCCACAACAAAACTTACAAAATTTAATATAACTAAACTAACGTATATACAATTATACAACAACAGGACAAAAATAAGCATGGGTGAGTAGTAGAAACCGACTAAAATCGACGTAATTAGCAGAGCCAAAAGGCAGCATGTGCTATGATTGACTACTACTACCACTACTACTACTACTACTACTACTACTACTACTACTACTACTACTACTACTACTACTACTACTACTACTTTTTTTTTTTAATCCGATGCTGACGCAGTCGGACAAACTTCATGGAGGAACTCCTTTAAAAGGCATGCAATTCCCCCCCACCCCCACAGAAAAAAAACTGGTGAACTAGTAAGCCTGATTAATATTACACCAAAACAAAAGATAAATTATGAGCATTAATACAATCTACAAATACATATGGCTTAAATAGTATAGATACAATACAATAGGCTGATAAAGATCCGATAGCAAAACAAAACTTAACAAAGGCATAACTTTTCAACCCAGGTGTAGTAGTAGACTAGTGTGGCGAGTGCAACTATCCAACAAATGAAAAGAGCCTCGTCAATCAATGACAAATAAGTCAATCATTGACGCCAGTGGGCTGATTCTTTAAAGATCAGCGGGCGTAGTAACATTTGGGTAGTATAATACATATAGTCGGCAGAAAAATTACAGAAAATTGGATGGCGCCCTTGTTTACATTTTCGATTTACTTTATTGTAAGGTTTTGCAAATTACCATTCAATCCATGTGTGGTAGTAGGCCCGTGTGGCGAGTGCAACTATTCAACAAATGAATAGTGACTCGTCAATCAATGACAAATAAGTCAATCATTGACGCCAGTGGGCTGATTCTTTAAAGATCAGCGGGCGTAGTAGCATTTGGGTAGCATAGCATATATAGTCAGCAGGAAAATTACAGAAAAATAGATGGAAATAGATGGCGCTCATGTTTACATTTTTGATTTACTTTGTTGTAAGGTTTTGTAAATTACCCAGGAACAAATAACCCTATAAAACCTGTGCAAGTTTCTAAAATTACCCAGGACTATTTTATAATTCAATGGCAACTTACTTTATCGATTGATTATTAAATTACCCCAGTCTGTTTATTTGTTAACATGAATTATTAAACATAACAATATCAAAGTGCAGACTAAAATTAATTACAGGACACAGATTAATTAAAAGGCACAGATAAATCAGCTGTAGTAATTAAATGGTTTAAGCTAGTGCAGGCTCATTTATGTTTACAGTTCCAAACTCTATTGAAACTATGTTTGTTTTGCACCATATGTCCTTGAATACTTTTTCTTTACCATGCTGCTTTAATCTAAAATATTCGCAAGGAATATGATTCAGCAGCAATGAACGAAACATTGCCTTTATTGCTCTATTGTGATTGCCCATAGATGGAGTATTCGTCTGTGCACACCGATGTTTCCAAATGGCCCAAACACCTATGGTTAGCATTGTTATTAAAATAGTCCTTTCAGACTTTATGATATTTACACCGCTTGATCCAAATTCTCTAAATAAGACTGCGTGCGTTTCTAGAACAATGGGCTACGCTCCAAATTGTGCCAAGATTCGGCTGATATAGTCCCAAAATTGTGACGATATTGGACATTCCGCAAATAAATGCTCGATTGTTTCCTCGTCTGTTTGACATAAGTAACACCTATCAGAAGTCGTAATATTGCACTTGTATGTCAAGTGTCCCACCCATAGCCGTCGATGTAGTAATCGCCACAATAAATCACGAGCCATATTTGGTATGTATGGAGAATGTAAGCTATCCCATACATTTTTCCAACTGGATGGTTTATAGCTTGAGTCATCCCATCTCCTAATTGCTATGGGAGGTGTTACTTGTTTTCGTCTCATAAAGTGGTACCATTCCGTGGATCTCATCTTGTATTTTAACATCTCATCATCAAGAACTAATGCAGGTTGTGGATTCAAACTATTATTATTTACATTTGGCAGACGAAACCATTCAATTGGTACAGCATGTTTTATTTTATTTAACAACCGCTGGACATCTATATGCCTCATATGTGTTTTTCTAGTTACTTCTTGCATTGAAATCCATCTACGTGTTTGAGGGTGTATCATATCAGATAAATGTTGAATGCCATATTTTGCAACGGACGGTAGATAAAGTACTGCATTGTTATACCATATATTACTATGGCCCCACAATTGCTGTTCTAGTACTTCCTTCCAGCGCGTAGGTGGAGGCATGTATCTGTCAAATATTTCTAACTCCTTAACTTGATCTTTAAACACATCTGGTATCATTTGGCTATTCGGAGGTGGCTTCTTTGAGGGAATAACATGCTCCGCCAGAAATGGTTCTACAATTCTCTCCATGAGAGCTCGTGAAACACATGTCCACGTCTCATCTGATGTAATAAGATCATTCAAAGGTTTTAACCTTAAAGAAACACATTTCACTTTAATATCAATTAAATCAAGTCCTCCTTCTAACTTAGCATTATTGAGAACACGATGGAAACTAAATGATTCTTTTCTTCGCATATGAATGACAATAGCACCTCATTAACCTCCTTTTCTACATGTTTGGCATGTGTACAACAGATGCTGTATACCATAGCCCAGATAATACCAAGTTGTTGACAACAAAAGACGACGACGCTTCCAATTTGCTAATATTCTCTTAAGCTTAGATACTCGTTCATTCCAATGTTGTGTTGTATTCGGTTTCCTGCTAAATTAGATGCCTAAAATCTTAATGGTATCATTAGACCAATTGATTTCAAATGTCTGGTCATTCTGCTCTTTCCATGGCCCCAAAAATAATCCTTTGGATTTTCCTTTATTATTTTCATATCAGATGCATTTTGGAACTTTTCTAGTACGTGGTTTAAAATTGCAAAATCATTGTTTGAACTAGCAAACACAGTTGTGTTATCAGCATATTGTGACAGCTTAAGTGGTCTTTCTATGCCACGAATACATATGCCTTGAAAGTTATTAGTTTGCCTCAATGCTATGCCAAGGGATTCCATCACAATAACAAATAATAATGGCGATAGGGAACACCCCTGTCTAACACCACGTTCTAAGACAATTTATCTGGATAATTGATTGTTCACTAAATAGCGACTCTTGATATCCGTATATAAAATCTTAACCCATTTAATAAAGTTTGAGCCTAACCCAAACGATTGCAAAGAATTAAAAAGAAAATCCCATTTCACATGTGCAAATGCCTTTTCGTTGTCCAAGGCAATCACAGCTGAAGGGATGCTATCCTTCTCAACCAATTGTATAAGGTCTCTTATTAACATGGTATTGGTTAAAATTGTCCTCCTAGGTACAGCACATGTCTGCTCGGTTCCAATGATTTCTCCTAAAACACTACCTAGTTTCAATGTTAGTGCTCTGGATATTATTTTGTAGTCTACACATAGTAGAGAAATTGGTCTGTAGTTCTGAATTAGACGTCTGTCATTTCGTTTTTATATTAGCCTTGGGTATTCCCTAGCCATAATTGGGTGGTAAATGGCCTTTCTCAAAGATTTCAGAGGCTAATTCTTCCATTATTGGACCTACAAGGTGCCAAAACGTTTGGTAAAATTCAACTGGAAGACCATCACACCCCGGTGATTTTTCTAGTTTCATACCTTTAAGAGATTTAGTTAAATCTTCTAGTGTTAAGGGTTGATCACAAAATTCACTGCCTGTGTCTGACACCTTTCTGTCTATATTTGCTAACAAATCCAATTTTGCATCTTCATCAATTCCCTCTGACTTGTACAAGACTCATAGTAATTGCATACAATAGCACTCATTTCATTGTTGGTAAAGACGGTTGAACCATCCGGCATGTTTAATGAGCACCTTATCTATTGCCCATGCTTTTTCTAATGTGCACAAATATCGGGTTGGCTTATCCCTGTCTGCATGCATCTGGGCTCTTGCTCTAATTTGTGCACACTCAAACTCATATTGTTCTATATCTCTTATGTTACTTTTAATTTTAACCAGTAATTCATAATAATTATCTTCACCATTATTTACTTTAGCATTCATTTTCATCAGTGATCGATGAAGTGTTTTCTTGCGTTTGCATATTTCCCATGCTTTTCTAAAAGCATACTTTCTGCAAACATACTTTAAATCCAGTTTTACATCCTCCCGCCATTGCAATGTGCTCTTGTATGATGATTCCTATCAATCCAATGTTGCCAACAACTCTCTATATTATTCTTATAAAATTCTTCTCCCAAAAGTGTTGTGTTTAATTTCCAAAACCCACCCCCTTTTGTTACCCAATCAGCATTGGCAAAGGTTACACAAACCATGTTATGATCTGAGAATGCGACTGGCTTAATATTAACATCTCTCCAGTACCCTGTCAACAAACTATTCACATAAATTCTGTCGAGCCTTGAACCAACTTTACCATCTGCCGAAAAACATGTAAGATCTTTACCATGAGGTTTTGATATTCTATTGGTGTCAACTAAATTTTCATTATCACATATTTCTTTTAAGAGTCTATGTGATGTATCAGTATATGTTGAAGTT
The DNA here is from genome assembly GCA_034401795.1 of Chaetoderma sp. LZ-2023a. Classification (NCBI taxonomy): domain Eukaryota; kingdom Metazoa; phylum Mollusca; class Caudofoveata; order Chaetodermatida; family Chaetodermatidae; genus Chaetoderma; species Chaetoderma sp. LZ-2023a. The sequence goes on along the minus strand of CM067368.1, from coordinate 44,976,119 downwards.
GCATTTCTGTCATTTTCTTTGTTTACGACACAATTAAAGTCACCACTCATTACTAAGTTTTCAGTGATGTTATCTAGTGCTGTTGTAGACATCTCATTAAAAAAATTACAACGTAGTTGATGAGATGCAGGTGCATATATACACAGTAAGGTGAAACGTGTTTGTTGTATATCTAGCCTGAGTCTCACCAAGCGACCAGTTGCACCTGATACTGAAGAGATTATATTTACATAGGCTGAACAACGAGGGAGTATAACAATTGCTACGCTTGCACTATTATCTTGAGATAACGAATAGAATATTCTGGATCCAGAAATCTTTTCCAAATTATCGTATGATTCTGACTTCTGAATTTTTGTTTCCTGTGTCAAAGCAATGTCAATCTGCTCATTTTTCAGAGTCTCTAGTAAGTGACATTGCTTTATGTCACTATTTAAGCCTCTACAATTGAGTGTGCAAATTAGCATAAAAAGTAATAAAATGATGTGTATAACCGCCATTATTAAGCTAACCAGATTTTGTTTTTTTCGACCCTCTCTTAGACCATTCACCTATTTTACTCGCAAACGCTGCACTACTTAGCTCAACTTTTTCCAAATGCTTATATTTTAATATATCTGAATCATGACGCAGATGCATATATGTATCCCCTTTTGCCATCACATATGGAACTAACACCTCTCCTGCCTCTGACCTGTACATGACCATTTCATCGGGTGATTTAGAACGCTGTGTTTGAATGGATATATCGCATTCAGCGACTGACATATTATCGTCAACTATATCACTTTCCTCTATTTCTGATTCAGAACTCTCTTCCTCTTTCTGTCGCTTTGTTCCACTCAATCGATCCGAGACACCAATTACTTTCTCTATATTATTTAAATCGTCTAGATTGAGTGTACTCAGTGGAAAATCAAAGTTAGTTTCAGTATCTTGCGACATGAATTTTACTTGTCCTAAATTAAAACTCTCTTCCAGAGTGTATTGATCATCATCCTCAACGTGTGTAGAATTGGCCTCTCTGACATCAGACTCGGATTGACGTGTTACTGGAGTAAGACTTAGCCCCTCATCTAGAACATCTATGTCATCGCCTGCAACTACAGCGATTGGATTCTTAGTTTTTTCACCATGCTTCTCATTAACATGGACTCCAGCTACAATCTCAGCAACTATTGGTTCGATGACATTTTCTTTAGCAACGTGATTCCCATTAACATGGATTTCAGCTACAATCCAAGCAGCTACCGGTTCTATGACATTCTCTTTAGAGACAACTTGCTCTGCACTTTTATCAGCACCCTTTTTGACATATTTGTTCTGCGGGCATCGCCACTTAAAATGACCAGATGGTCCACAAACTAGACATTTGTTTTTGTTAGGGCAATGTGTTGCAAGATGCGCTGTGCTTAAGAAGATTCTACACTCTTTGATTTGCCTCCTGTACCACAATGACAAGATATATCGACCATCTATTGTAACCTTACTTGGGAGAGGTTGTTCTACCTTTTCGAACCAAATTCTTCTGGTGCCATGTTCTAAGGTTCGATCAAATGGATAGGTTCGTATTCTACTTTGTCCACTTTGCCATACTTGACCAATTCATTGATAACCCGTTCATCTGGGATCTCTAATGGAACCTTCATCTTGACTAATAGACGATCAGAATCTATTTCCTCCACATTACACACCTCACCCTTCACGACAAAGGACCTCGTCGAGAAACTTTTCCTTCACAGTTTCATTAACTACGGTGACATTCCATACAGATTTGGAAACGTTAATGAGACCTTGAAGGGCCCGTGGCCCTGCCCCAACTACATCCTTCAACCCACGATACACCTCAATTGCCGAAACACCCCAAGCCGTTGTCGTGATTTAAAGACGCAGGGTACGCTTATAGGAGATTGCCATGGTGTTTTAGTAAAAGAGGAAACCCATACTACTACAATATATAAGGAGTAATACAAATATATAATACCAAGACGTCAGGGAAAGAGCTAAACACTAAAGAAATAGTGTCCAGTTTTGAAAACCTGACACCTACCAACAAATATACGCAGAGATAGTACAGTCGTATATTTGTTAGTTTGAACCACTTTCTAAGTGGTTCACTAACACCTAACCGATTAAAGTGGTTTCCTAATGCATACTAACATATTACACTCATATATTGTTAGTCTGTTCGAGTTGACCGGGAACAGCCAACTGATTATAAAGATGTATAAAATCAAAGTACTAGGCTTGCGCTTACAAATGACAAAGGAATTAAATCGACTCACTCAAGCGATCTTGCCAAATATAATGAGCTAGGCAACGAAGTAAAGAAACAGCATACTGGCGCGGGGAGAAATGTATTGCATTGAACACAGTAAGAGGAGTCCTATTAAACGGCGGAAACCGCCAACTAAGAGGAGTGCCTTTAGAAAATGGAGACACAAAATCTGCTCCAACCAAGACAAGAATGTACAAATTAAACTAATACTAATACGAAATATATGTATAAAACTTATCTACAAAATCGCGCTGGAAACTAGCAAAGTCTGGCAGCAATTGCAGAGCTAAATAAACGCGTGCGTTCACTTCGACTACTACTACCACTTTTACTACTACTACTACTACTCCCACTCCCACTACCACTACCACCATCAGCACCGCAACGAATACCAGCTTCCAGATAGATTGCATAGAGAATCTTAAACGTGTGGAGTATGTGATGAAGAGGTAAACCAGGTGATTTTATGTTGAAGAGTTCATTCGATATTACTTAGCTACCATTTCCCAGTAGATAATTACGTTACTACTACTACTACTACTACTACTACTACTACTACTACTACTACTACTACTACTACTACTACTACTACTACTACTACTACTACTACTACTACTACTACTACTACTACTACTACTACTACTACTACTACTACTACTACTACTACTACTACTACTACTACTACTACTACTACTACTACTACTACTACTACTACTACTACTACTACTACTACTACTACTACTACTACTACTACTGTAACTACTACTACTACTACTACTACTACTACTACTACTACTACTACTACTACTACTACTACTACTACTACTACTACTACTACTACATTTTTTGTATTGATAACACGACCAATGGATCGTGCGGAAAACCTTTCATATCCAAAAATATATAAAAGACTGACGTACAAGTCATGCAATAAACAAAACATAAACAAATGTCAACTGAAAAAGAAAAATAACTTTCACAAATCTGCTAATAAAATAAGCGCCATACGTATATTAGTATTACCAGTTGATGAATTGCCCGGGTAATTTGTATCCACCTGACAAAACGCGAGCATTTAAAAACACAAGTTTGGTCGGCTGCGCGGCAAACAACAGTAAATATCTTAACTGCCAGTAGAATTCCAATTTACGTTGAATGGCAATTTCCGTGATTGCTTAGACTAAGTTAAAGATAAGCAAAACCAAATAAAGCCACCACTCAAAAGTCGAAACCTATTTACTTTGGGATAAGAAATCGAAAATTATCCAGGATCGTTTGTTGCTAATTAAATACAACACTTTTAGGCCTGCTTCCCGATAATGCATTATACGCTTTCCAACACAAACTAATATACGGCTGGCCATTTTAAAAACGGGATGACTGGAAGCAGCAGTTACCCAAAGCAGCAACAGTCTTTAACTCTTTAAACTAGAAATGCCTAAAATGAAAACTCATTTTCATTGTATTAAGTATTCAATTGGAAATTTGAAACATATCTAACTGGAAGTTGTTCCCGTCCAATTCGTTTCAAAAAATCCAACAGCTTACCTGTACGATGATTATTTAAAAATGTCCTCGATGATCAACATTAAATATGTTAAATGCAAAGACAAAAGCAAAAACAAACAAAAGACATACACGCTAATCTTACAGATGACTTTCATGATGGCATAGGTTTATTAAGCACATATTGATTATCAACAGAGACAAATTTACCTCTGCAGCATCCATTTTTAAAAATCCAAATTTTTTTTGCTTTGACAAAATTTTGCGTATTCCCCCTTAATTATGCGTGACCACGACGCATAGAATATGGCTTTCAATGCCTTTAGGTGATATATTGTCAGGCTAGTCATATCATCTTGAGCCAAAGCGCATCTGTACCGCTACATATTCCAAATGCCAATGCTCATGCAAAATAAAATAACGAGCTTATCATGTTTGCGCATATAATCATTTCCCAGATCATGGAATAATATTTTCCTAGCCGTTATCTCAGTTCTTGGTACCATTAGATGAACTATAAGGTTCTCCACAAAAGCCCAGAACTGTGACACGACACGACACTCAGTAAATAGATGGACAATAGTCTCTTCCGAGTTCATACAGAACATACATTTATTATCGCAGTCACTGTATAATTTGGCTTTTACCATAAGATATGTTACCCAAAGTCTCCTATGGATTAATCTCCACACAACATCCCTTGCCTGGTTTGGAATATGCGGCAAATGTATATTCTGCCATATCACGTCCCAGTTCACAATACCGAATTCATATTGTTCCCAAGCAGTAAGGCACTTGGGAGGTTTAGCCCGCCTTTCCAAGAGTAATTTATACCACGCTTTTGCTGTCATAGTGCATGAATATTCGTTGTCATTATACACGATTTTTAATTTCATATCATTATTACTAGTACGTGTACTGCATAGGGAGAACCATTCTTTTGGTACAGCTGCTTGAATCCTATCTACAAGACGCTTCGCATCTACTGGCCGCAGATTAGTGATAACAGTGATCTCGCTTAATCTCTTCCATTTCCTAGTAATGGGGTCAACAATATCACAAACATTTGTAATTCCTTTCCGTGCCATGAATGGGTATTATAAAACTTTGTCTTGATAACGGATTTGGTCATTGCCCCACAGATTAACATTTAAAACAGATTCCCAGCATGATGGAGGGACTTCTATTTTAATAACACCATCAAAAGCTTTTTTCAACTCCAAGAACACTGGATGAACGTGCCTGTAGTTAGGAGGAGGGTCAGTTGCACAAAAGAAACTTCTCACAGAAAATGGCTCTATAAATCGTTCTATTAATGTTCTTGATACCATTACCCACTGGTTGTTAGAATAAAGCAGATCAATAAAATATTTGAAGAGTAATGACATGCTCTTAGATCTAACATTAACTATATTAAGACCCCCTTTAAAAATATGATTGCTGCAAACATCCATAGACACCGGGCATGTGTTACCTTCCCACAAAAAATCCAAAATGATTTTATTAATTTCCTTTTCAACATGCTGTGGCATATAAATTACGCGGATGCTGTATACCACAATTTTGATAAAACTAGCGTATTTATGACCAAAATTCTACCAAAAATGGTTAAATGGCGATGTTTCCTAGCATTAACTGTTGTATTCATCTTAGATAGGCTTTCTTCCGAATTAAGTGCCTCATCTCCTGTGCGACTAAAGTGGATGCCTACGATCTTGATGGATTCATTTGTCCACTGAATACCAAGCGGCTTATCACATCTATCACTCCACTGTCCTAAAAATAAACCAACTGATTTATTTGTATTAATTCTTAGACCAGATGCTTCTTGGATATCTGCCAAGATGATATCAAGTTGATTAAAGTAATGTTCGTTGCCAGCAAACACAGTTGTATCATTACAATACTGTGATACCTTTATGGGTTTTTCAAGGCCTTGAATGCATATGCCTTCAAAACCTGTATCTTCTCTAATCGTTGATCCTAATGATTCCATTGCTATTATAAACATCAGTGGTGATAACGAGCATCCTTGTCGAACAACCCGCTCTAAAATAATGGGTTGACTTACATGATTAATTATCAAGTGCCTACCACTAATATTGTTATACATGATACGTACCCATTTGATAAAATTAAGGTCCAGACCAATATGTTCGAGTGATTTAAAGAGAAAATCCCATTCCAATCTGTCAAATGCGTTTTCATTATCTAGACCGATAACTGCTCCTGGAATGTCGTCTTTCCCAATTAATTGAATAGTATCCCTAATTAAAAATGTATTTGTTAGAATAGAACGGCCTGGTATAGAGCATGTTTGAGCAGTGTCGATTACCTCAGCTATAATACTACTAAGTCGGCTGGCAAGTATTTTTTAAATGATTTTATAATTAACGCACAGAAGGGAGATGGGCCTGTAATTTCCTAAATTTTCACGACTGCCCTTTTTTAATATTAGTCGCACATATGCATGTGACATCGTAGATGGTAGTTTCCCTCGCACAAATATAGCATTAACCACATGAGTAAATTCGGGTCCAATTATATTCCAAAACGTTTGATAAAATTCAACGGACAGGCCATCTCCTCCTGGCGCTTTGCCTGGCTTCATTCTATTCACCGAGTCGGTCAAGTCACCTAATGTTAATTGGTGTTCACAAAAATCCCTACTGCCATCTAAAAATGTATTCTTGATATTGGCTAGCATGTGTGATGCTTTCGTATCATCATTACCATCTGATTTATATGACGATTGATAAAGGACTTCAACCGCTCTCATGAGTTCACTCTGGGATGTACAATTCTGGCCATTTTGCGTTAAATTCCTAATTAATTTTTCAACACCTCTAGATTTTTCGAGATTATAGAAAAATGTTGTTGGCTTCTCGCCTTCAACATACATTTGTGTTCTACATCTGGTTATCGCTCCCTCGGCTTTATATTTATCTATTTCCAAAAGTCTGCATCTTATCTCGTTTAGATGTTCAGTAAACTGAGTATCACCATTTTCAACTCTACGACTAAGCAAAGTTAATGTACGTTCAAGTCTTTTCTTCCCTTTGCGCATGCTTTGTGCTTTCCTGATAGCATATTGTTTTGAGATATGCGCAAAACCTGTTTTAACACCTTTCCACCAAGATAGTATGTTGTTATGGGAATGTTTATTTCGTAGCTTGAATTGCCAAAAACTATTCACACACCGATGATACTCAATGTCATTCAAAAGGGAGTTGTTGAATTTCCAGAAACATGGACCACGTTTAACCCAATTAGCATTATCAAGTGTTATGTGAAATATGCTATGATCAGGGAATGTGATAGGATAGACACCTGCATTTACCAGACTTCCTTTTAGAGCTCTATGAATATATATCCTGTCTATACAGGAGAGGCGATATGACCATTACTTGAATGCCATGTAAAATCACGCCCCTCTGGATATAGTATCCGGTAGGTATCAAGTAGATTTTCCTTGCTACATAGCGTCTCAAGCCTATAGTGAGATGTATCCCCATAACTGGCAAGCGAACTCCTGTCTCGCACTCCATCAATAACACAATTGAAGTCGCCGCCCATGATAATGTTATCAGAATTATCATGAACTATAGATGCGATTTTAGACATAAATGCAGATCTCTGTGAATGATATGCGGGAGCATAAATAGACAGTAGGGTAAGATCTGACCCCACTTTGTCAAAGTTTACTTTAACCCATCGTCCATTATCATCAGACGTAGAACAAGTGATATGTATACAGCTGATGCATTTAGGAAGAAACAAAATTGCAACTCCAGCACTCGGTTCAGTGGCAATCGAGTAAAACACTTCACCATTCGTTAATTTTGTACACCCTCCGATAGCATCAATGCATTGGAACTTTGTCTCCTGAAGTAGCACAATGTCAATATTTCTGTTTTTCAATTCTTCCAATAGAACACGTTGTTTTATTTCGTCATTTAACCCTCTGCAATTTAGTGTGCAAATTAGCATTAGCAGGTAAATGGTATTTAAAACCGCCATCTTTATGTTTTGGGTTTTTTGCTCGAGTTTTTCTTTGTCCATTTGCCCAATTTATCATTAAATTCGGATGTACTTAATTCAATTGTTGTTAGATGTCGGTATTTAGAAATATCTGAGTCAGTGCGCAGATGCCGATAACGCACCAACCCCCTTTTTAGTTACATAGGGAACTAACACTTGCCCCTTCTCAGACTGATACTTGCCCATCTCAGAATTTTGAGAAGCCTGTGTACTAACAGATATATCCGACTCGGCAACAGATACACTATCATCAAATTCAAATGACATATCATGTTCACCATCCTCACGAACGTCAGATTGAGAAAATGAGCTAGATTGACCCATCTGTCGCTTCACTCAGCTAACATTTTCTGATTTGTCATCGCATCTATCCTTAGCCCTCGTCACCTCTGATGAGCTAGGTAGAGTAATCATGTCTAAAGGCGAGTCGCTAGTACTCTCAGTGGACTGAGATCTGAGTTTTGTTTGACCTGGCGCTATGCTCTCTGCATCGGAAAACTGTTCCTCATTTTTCCCTGTAGGCGGCATCACCAAACAGCTCTCTAGTACTTCAATTGCGTCAATATATACTGTCCTACGCGGTGTAGGTGGCTGGTGGATGTCTACTACAACCCGTTCCTTACGTCATGTATCTCTCTTTCGCCTGCTACCTTTCCCCTAGCCTCTGGTGTCTTGGGCGAGTGTCTACACAGCGTGATCTATAATGATCACCAGACCCACATATCAAACATTTGTCTTTATAGGGGCACGCACTAGCCAGGTGTTCAGTATTAGTGCAAATTCGGCACGTTTTAATTTGACCTCTGTACCAAACAGGTAGGAAAGATGTGTTCTCAATTGCCAGCGTGTATGGAATCGGTTTTTCAAAATTGTTCATCCAAGCCCGTCTAACCCCGGTTTCTAGGGTCCTATCAAACTGGTAGGTTTCATTTTCAATATTGATAACCAGGCCAAATTTCGCCATTTCAGCAGTAATTCGCTCATTTGGAATTTCTAAAGGCGCTTTCACCTTAACCAAAAGTTTGTCATGGTCTATTTCCTCGACTGTACACATCTCCCCATCCACAACAAGTCCATCTTCCAATAAGTGTTCTTTAATTTGTTCGCTGCTTAAGGTCACGTGCCATACATTCTTTTTAATATTAATTAGTCCCTTCAAAACTTGAGAACCTTATCCGTCAACATCTTTTAAACCATATAAACGTCAATCGCTCCTGAATTCCAACCAGCCGTTGTCAAGCGAAGGCTCCGTGTCTGCTTGTATACGCTTGACATGATTTACTGCATGGGATCACGGCGACACAAGCAATAGGCGCAATATAAAGCCTCTAGAACAGAGGCTAATTAACGAGTGAAAAGTGCTGAGAAGCCGAGGGTAGATTTGATGTCGGCTAACAGTAAAAGTGCCGACAGGAACACACTTAAAGAGGGGGAAAACCTCCCAACTAAAGGTGGACACGAAAGACTAGAGCAAGCAAGGCCGAAAGCTCGACGGCAACAAACACTGGCTAGCTCTGTAAAAACAGCCAGCCGTGATATTGAAAACTTTCGCCGACCAATACAGCCTCCAACATCAAAATTTGAAAAAATCGAATATAACAAAACCAACGTATATACACTTATATAGAACCAAGCAAAAATACATCATATAGGCGCAGTAGAAATCGTCAAAATCCGACGAATTTAGCAGAACCAAGAAAACATGTATGTTAGTTTTGACTACTGCTACTACCACTACTACTACTACTACTACTACTACTACTACTACTACTACTACTACTACTACTACTACTACTACTACTACTACGACTACTACTACTACACCTACTAGTATTACTACTACTACTACTACTACTACTACTACTACTACTACTACTACTACTACTACTACTACTACTACTACTACTACTACTACTACTACTCCCACTCCCACTACCACTACCACTACCACTACCACTACCTCTACCACTACGACTACCACTACCACTACCACTACCACTACCACCACCACCACCACCATCAGCACCGCATCCAACACTAGCTTCCAGATAGATAGCATAGAGAATCTTAAACGTGCTTTCTATGCTTGTGTTATGTGATGAAGAGGTAAACCAGGTGATTGTATGTTGAAGAGATCATTCGATATTAGTTAGCTACCATTTCCCAGTAGATAATTACGTTATATCCTTGTCAACTGAGGTATTTCGAAGTTGACATTGTGAGGTTTTTTTATCTGCCTTGTTCAAGTTGGAGACTAGAGTCACAAGACAGCCGTTCACAGACAAATATCGTGCAATTTGAGCAGGGATTTTCTACTACAGTAGTTGGACAATATTTGATAGCATGTACTGGACTGGGATATATTCAAGTGAACACTGTGCCGCCAAATCCGAACAAGATGTTGTATACGGGACGCAGATTATGCGTATGATTAAAGCTGCGAACAGACTTCTGCATTGTAGAATACGGATCAACATTCACTCACACACACGGATATGGTATCTCGACAATCAGAATGGCAAATTGGCATGCACGCAATTTTTATCTCGATATCCAATTTGCAGGAAACCATGACAAAGCACGACTCGAGCAGCTTAGCCTCTGCTTTGCAGAAAACTACCAGCAATATGAGAAGTATATGAATATAAACTTCGTTGTAATCCGTAAGATATACCGAGTTGTCAATACATCATTATGGTACATATATTGTTTACTTATCTCATCTAGTCGTATTTATTTTACTACATAATGTTCAGAACCACATTACGTGCAATATGACAAACGCTATTTTGTACAACAATGTTACATTAGCATGTCATTGCAATGCAAACCTTTAGCGATAATAGACCATGTGACAACATTATGTGTGCTATTAGTGCTAGCTATTATTATTTTCAGGGAAAATACCAAAGCATGGTTAGTCGTGGACTTGTTTGAGGACATTTCTGTAACTCGGGAATTGTGGAAACTAAATTTACAAAAGTCGCAGGCAGCATCTTTTAAATGTAGGCACAACAACCTTCCCACTAGTTGCAGTATGTACACGTGCATGCTCAACAGTAAATGAAGACCCTTTGAATTCGCTTAAATCACTATCCCTGCAATTGACCCTACTCAACTGCATACCACGTTCATTCTGAATAAATCAAACCATTTCTAGTGGATTGGCACTTCTCACCAACACAACTTGAGACTCACTTCAATATTGTCAACTTGAAATGAAAGGTCCGTCTCTTCCTCCGCGGTGTAGCCATAAGCACTCAAACTAGATTTCTCCATTTCTTAGATTGCCTATATGGACCTCAAAGCACGTTCTTGGTAATGCGTATGAGCGTGTAAGTGTAACCAATGATACAGTCGGTATGTGCTACACAATGGTTTCTTAGTTTCTGTCAAGATCGATATGCCTGGAAAGAATAGACAGTCTATTTGTAGTCCGATGCGAACATGAACAACACTGTGTCATTTATATGGTCACAACGAGTCGAGTCACGTCAACAATTCCAAACAATCATAGTCCATAACCAATCATAAGTTTATACATATAAATACACATATTGAGGAACCATGTTGAATATGTTTACATGAATTGCATAATAACGTGCTGCTGTCATATTCATCCCCAGTTCACACGTAAATAGGTTTCAAAGTTTTGAAAATAATATTATTTACATTATGTTGAATTTGGAGAGTATGGTCTGAAAGATGTAAAGTGGTAACCTAATATTCGAATCGGGTGCGCACATGCTCTGTATGTTGTATCATATTGGCACGTGCTGTATGCCACTGAGTTAGGCTTGTGAATTCAGGATTACCAGTTGCTGCTATCGCCTTTGGCAGAAACAACAGTTGTCTATATTTGTGTCGCCATGGTTGATATAAAGACAGCTACTGAATAGCAATGACTAATCTGATGGCACACACCATGACAAACGTATAACCTTTTTCCAGAACGGGTTACTGGCTAATGAGTGTGGTTAATATGTACTTAAACTAAACATGTCAGTGTTTGAAGTGCATTAACATGTAAACGTGTTTCGTTGACTCGCCATATGTATCTGATTTGTGAATTTCATTTACAGAAGCTGGTCAAAATCATGCCAGTTTGTTTGTTGCAATCATTTTAACTGACTTTGGAGCATTTCATTTATTTTAATCATATTAAGCAGTTATGTTCATGAATATTTTAACAAGAACGGTTGCTGCCTTACTAAACTCACATACAAATTAGTTTCAAAATAAGATGCAGATTATTTTGTAAAAGAAAATTTGGTGTTTGGTCACTTCGGTTTCAAAAGGTTAAAAAGTTAAATGGCACCGCCATTCGCCACCACCTATATTATCATTGTTTCGAGAAGAACCTACCTAACACTGTTTGTAATCAGTACATTACTTCTAAACCATTGCCGGAGCTGCTCTGATATTGGCCCATTTATGGTCGAAACTATAAGCTCTAAATTCCCAGGCAACCATATATGTGATCTGTTTGGATAAATTGATGGTACAATTTTGAAAATGTGAAGATAATTATCATCCATATTTTTACATCTTTTTAATCCAGTTTGCCCCACCTCAATATGTGTCCAAGAATCCTTACCACCATAACCGCCGCCACGATAGGAAATGAATTGTGTGTATAATATATGTGAAGGCAAAAATCAGGTCTGAAGTGTGCGTGCGTGCGTGCGTGCGTGCGTGCGTGCGTGCGTGCGTGCGTGCGTGCGTGCGTGCGTGCGTGCGTGCGTGCGTGCGTGCGTGCGTGCGTGCGTGCGTGCGTGCGTGCGTGCGTGCGTGCGTGCGTGCGTGCGTGCGTGCGTGCGTGCGTGCGTGCGTGCGTGCGTGCGTGCGTGCGTGCGTGCGTGCGTGCGTGCGTGCGTGCGTGCGTGCGTGCGTGCGTGCGTGCGTGCGTGCGTGAGTGCGTGCGTGCGTGCGTGCGTGCGTGCGTGCGTGTGGGTTGGTGGGTGGGTGGGTGCGTGCGTGCGTTCGTTCGTGCGTGCGTACGTGCGTGCGTGCGTGCGTGCGTGCGTGCGTGCGTGCGTGCGTGCGTGCGTGCGTGCGTGCGTGTGTGCGCGCGTGTGTGAAAGACACTCAGTTCCTCTCCAGGTCGTTGTGGCACTGCTACATTTGCAGCAGACAATACTCTCGACATCCCTGATGGTAATGATGAGGAATAAGTAGAGATAATTGATCATGGATGTACAACATTTGGATACTGAAAAAGACCCCCAATGGAAGCGGGAAATAAACAACAGACAGTGACTGGCGTTCAGGAGGATAGGACGGTAGTAATGTCAGCTGCAGTACCAGAGGCATTTGTCTTCTCATGGGCCAGGAAGAAGAATGTGGAATCAACATAGCTATGAAAGGGATACACTGTTACAACAATTCCCGCAAAACAGGCTGCTCCATTTCAGAGAAATACTAGAATGCATACGGAACGTTCCGAATAGTAAGAGCTAGTATATGTAACTACATATAAAATCGTGATGTGTGTTACTAGATTTGTTACACTCTGCCAGCATACGTTTCCTAAACAGTAGGCCAATATGATCATGGTCGTCATGGCCGATGTTTATTAATGGACAATGCCGCATCGGTTGTGAGTGTTACAATTTAGGTGGATTAATACATCATTCAGGAAATCAGTGTAGCATTTGAGAATGTTTGTTTGTATGATTCAATGTTAGCTTGCCCAATGGTGGAAGGAATCCCATCTGGCACTTTACTATTAGCCTAAGTGCAATGGGGATCTCTGTATGTTGTTAAATAATTCGAAGCAGTGCAGCTGACACATCTACTAACTCATATGTATGGTAGATGTATTTACCCAAATTTGTATTGTACCTATTAGCTCTCCAGCGAATTTCCTTCATTTTACAGGTGGATTGAACAAATCCACTTTTACGTATGTGGATTAGGCCCATTTCCATATATTGGTAACACAGACAGATTATTCTAGGTTCATGACGGTGTAGTTCGGTCAATTATGATTTGACGTCAGTCTACACTATGACGGTATTCACTTGACTGACAGATCGGATCAATCCATTGCCTGCGATCACATCATAATATGCCGATATTGCTGAGATGGGCAGTGGTATTTGCTTTAAAGCCATCACAATTAGACACCAATAATTGGTAATATCTCACTTAAATTAGACAGCAGTGCGATTTTAATTGCGGTCATGATTTCCATTGCAATGTAATCATAGCATAGCCAACAGACGAGCACATATGATGGTATATGCCATTAGTTACTATAAGATAATCACAACACTTTATGTTGAAAATATTGTTATCCGATATGGCATTGTATGACCAGGGAATGATAAGATACAAAACTTGAAACTTAAAACTATATAAACGGCCTAGTTGTTGTGTTGGGGAAAGTGCTTAACGGGGGCGGGGTGGGGTGGGCTGGGATAGGCTGCTTTGCACATTCACACCGAAATAGGTGGGAATAAACTGATAAAACGATATATGCTTAGAGGCATAAATTGTGAACCGCAATGTAATAAATCGAAATAAATTTTAACATATGATATATTCATTATGTGTCAATTAATATAATTGGTTTATGTTATGAATTAGAATTAGAGACATATTTCGCCAATTCAAGTTCACAGCTAACACGGTCGATAGCTGCTGGTTAATCCTGGAAAGTAGGTCACACTGATGTCACACTTACCTACATTTGCTATGTTCAAATCTTAAGCGTACAGTACATAGCGAATGCATCCTTCCTGCACATGGTTGTCAAAATAATTGCTAATATGTAGTCATAATGCGTGACCTTAACATTCGACTTTGGTCCTTAAATGTATCGCACATCTCAAGGGCTGCACATGTAACCTTCTACTCAAGTCTAGTAAATATAACTCTAGCATAATAATAGTTATTGTCAAATGTGTGTCTTTCAGGCTCGTTGTTTTCAAAATAATATTATCATCTGCCAACTTTTTCTCCCAGTTTCATTATGATCGACCAACGGATCGGCTGGCCGACACACGGACTGACAGACTAAATAATAAACTAAATAACGGTCGACCTAACTAATTAACAAATTAAATAATTGACTGGCTGGTTGGCTGGCTGGTTGGCTAACTAACTACAAAAATGGCGTTGCAATAAGCTACTACCGGCAGCTAAAGAATGGTAGTTATTTATACAGAATGGAATTATCATATATTAAGATGTAGTTCGTTTCATGCCATGGAGATACACAATTTAATAATCTAAAGGTATACTATTATAACAGTTTTATTTCCAAGCTTTAATCTATTGTAAAATAATGCAATAAAAAGTGATGCTCTGAAATACGAAGTTCACATACAACTCAGAGTTGACACATTTCCATTTCCATACACCACTCACAACCGACTGAAAAGGCTGTATATTTAGAGCATATCAAATCAATGATAATGATGCGAACGGTGTACAATGGCCAACAATGAATGAGCAAGTAAATTAAAAGCGACAATTGGTAGAGATTCAAAGTTGTAGAAGATGAAAAAGTAACGACAGCAAGCCAATAAATAATATGTGCCATGCCACGCTCAAACTTGCCATAGGCATCAAATAGTCCCTTGAAATTGTCATGCCCTTCAGTTGACTTCTCTTTTGAAGGGCCTTCCAACCAAAGGCTGTCACGTTGCTGACATATTAGACAATGGACACTCGCCCAAGTCGTGACACTACGTCCCTGCTCAAATAGACAGAAAGCCCCCTGGAGAATAATAAACACATGCGCTGTGTTTCACCAGGGCTGTTGTTCTAACCTCTGAAAATAGATTTAGGCCATTCCCTAAATTGGTCTTTGGAAACCATCTGGATTAATATGGTTCCGCTTATTTAGGCAAGAATAGACCATTGCACTTTTCAATGAATGTGATAGTCTGCTGTCCGGACCAATTTTCCCTGGAAGATCTGTTCAGTGTGGCCAAAGTCATACAACATTCCAGTTGTGTCGCTGTAGAGAGCGAATTCGAGTGTCTCGCAAAGACGACCAGATCAACTCATTTCTTCCCCTTCATGCAAGACATGAGTGGGCCACATTGCGTCAATGTGACATCTAAGCTGAATAAGTTCTGATGTAAAGCTAATATGTGATGTAAAATATTCAGCATAATGGCTATCCGTCTTTTGGTTTCAATCACATCACATCAGTACCATACCTATGTATAATTATTTGGCACACTCGCATATTTCAGATTCAGTTATTAATTTTTAGTAATTGTTTGGGTGGTGGTATTGGAGTTGGTGGGCGGCTGGGTTGTGTGTGGTAAATTTCGGGGTGTGTGGTAGGCAATGCACACTACGCCAAGCTTTCTAAACGTATCCGAAGAAAATTAAAAAATAATCACTATAATAATTGATGAGAATTAATCCACCAATAATGAAAATTATATGCTCACATGGGCAATTGATTGGGGATGACGATGATGAGGAGGAGCGAGAAGATGATGATGATAAGGGGGTTGGGGTGGTGGGAGGATGATGATGGTGATGAGGAGAGAAAATGGAGGAGACTGAAGAGGAGGAGGGGAAGTGGATTGTGCTGTAGCAATGACAGCAGAACCAATCACAATGCCAATGCAAATTGATTGCTTACCATCGTTATTTGCAACATCATGCTCAAGATAAGAAAACAAATGGTAGATATGGTAGAATTCGCACACGGATTGTGTTTTGCTTCTGGTCAATCATTCATATTTGACTAAGAACTTAGGCGAGTCACCCTAACTACCATACACCTCACCTAACATCCAGCGTGTCTTTTGCCCGTGGAAAAGACACATATCGCACTATCATCCCGTGTGGAATTCTGGACGCATACTCTAGCCTTAACCACTTTCGCAAATTGCTTTTTGGAAGACAAATCACGTTCCAAGATCATAAGAGTTAGCCGATTCAAGCCAACATAAAACCATTAAGCGATAACATGTTCTAGCCTACCTACCAGATTGCCCAGCCCCGACATGACACGGCCAGAGGGGCACAGTTGTATATGAAAGAGCTAACCGATCGACCAGTTAGGTGTTTGTTTTAAATACGGGTCACAGACTAATGCTTCCCGGATCTGATCAATTTTAATGACGGAAATGGCACCTTGAATTGAAAATTGAAAGTAGGCAATTTGTATCCGTATTTGAATCGATCTATACACAATTTCGAGATAATTGAGGAATTTAGTTTTACCTATGCTCTAGATAAGCTCCACCCACACATCGGATGTGTTGGGTCGATCGATCCCATAATGTCCTGACTAATCAATTTGCAGAAAATTATAACGGTAAGTTGTTGAAGATTTTGAACCTAATTTGACTGGTTGTGGCATATTCAACAGCATCTTTATTACACAGGAAAGGCATACAATTTGTACAGCAACGTTTAGTTCGTTATCAATTACTCGTTTTTGACGAACTTAGCTACGCTATTCGTGACGTAATTTTATGGCATTCATCATCCCCGATGCTGTAGGAAAGTTGTATAGAAATTGAGATACAGAGAGGTCGGTGGTCGATTGATCCCAGCACGGGCAAAGCGTCGGTGGAGTTTAGCTAGAGATCAGCGGCCATAGCTAAAACTGGAGTCCGCCTTTGCACTGTCAGATAGCATGTGTATTTTGATCATGACGGCAGATATTTCGGTGACACATCGAATCCCCAATGTACATATGTATTCATCGTAACGATAAACATTTCAGTCGCATCAGCAGTACAGTGAGTACATCGAATCGTGCATGCACCATCGATGGCCCCACAGAGATGAGGGTGAAGACGCTGTATAAGACGTTGTTGTTGTCACGAATGCCTGTCATAGATATGACATTCTATTTGCTGGACTAGCGTTTAAATTCAATCCAATCCTTCGAAGTGTAATACTTTGAAAGTTCGTTCATTTGGAGGTGATGACAATTGGATGCACACACTAACGCTTATCTATATGCAAAGCGAGCATCCGGAAACACATCAACGTACTATATCAAGAGACCCAGAACAAAATTATCTGCACCTCTATTGAACTCCAATTTGCACACTTGAACCTGATGATGTAATGGATTGGCTGGACTTAATGACCATAGCAGAGAGAGCCATGCTGGTGAGTGACAGTAGAGATTACAAAGACAGCCATATTGACTCATCCGCCGGCATACATCTTGCTTTGAGATATTTAGACCAAAGTCTAATTGTCTGTCTTTCAATTACAGAGAAACCTTAACAGCCACTGAATTTCAGGTTCCCATCATGGATTCTGCATGCTAAAACGTGTATGTATTATAAAACTCATAATGGAAGAGGTCGTTAAGATTAATTCACCATTGTAGATCAGCCATTTTGACTTCCAGACACTCGGTGACATTGGATATAAAATGATATAGATGCGTTCAATCATGGAGTGACATAACTATAATTTGGAGCTCAAATGGTGAACATGGTCATATGTATTAGTACCACATGTGCAGAGAGATTTATCAATAGCATTGATGTAAAGAGATGAGTTATTCCAGCTAATATGGCCTACAATAATAGTTATTTCCAACTAAATCGTGAGATGAACAACACTGTGAAGAAAGAATGGTTCAGTGATACAACAATATGATTTGGATATAATTATTCACTTTTCTTATCACTCAGTCACAACAGGATACAGTCGCGAGGATATCTGGACAAACGTCATTTGTCCATTGTACTTAAAGTTCTCGTGTTCGATTAAATATAAAGGTCTTTGCAAGAAATATGAGATGCCTGCTGATTTCTGTTCAATTTACCCAGCATGCCATGCTACACAGCATGCACCGCAACCCAGCATGCACTTGCCTGTCTCCATAATCGTTGTAACTAGTGGACGCCATATTCGTGTAGTCTATTGTCTGTATATGCCAGGATTTGTCAAACAAAGCCAAGCCGAATGCACATGCAAATAGCCATTTGTCATCCAGTTCTGGGAGTGCAAGCATGCAGGCGGAACGTACTTACTGACGTGCAGCCTGCATTTCACTGTTCAGCGCTAGTGTGCCAATTACCAGGAGAAAATTGGAGAAAGCTTTTATATACTTTGACGAAAGTGGTTGCTATTAATTACAGCAATAACATTCAGCCAAAGTATTGTCAAAATAAGTTTAGGTAATGCGATTACTACCTGCTACATATGTGATACTAATTCCAATGAAAATGGTTGCGACAACAGCTTTGAGTCTATATATTCTAAAATAATCATCATAATTTTTAGTCGACTCTCGCTACAGATTTGAATAAGCTATGCAATTCATTACATGACGGACTATTAAAAGTTGTTAATGGACTTAGATACGCAAGTCATGATGTATATTAATTGTTACGTCAGCCTAGCTGTGACGTATTTGATTATGGTTTCATATACTTGACTGACCGATTGGATTCCTCTATTCTCCTTCGCATTTAGAAGATAGAAAATAAAAATCAACAACATGGAATTGTGGAAGGCACTTATCAACCATCTACTTTCAAGGCAATCCTTAGCAAAGGGCACATGTTGTGTAGCTCTCGTGATATTAAGAACCACCTCCAAATTGCAGCTTGTTGGCCAGGTACTAGACCAATACAGATTAATAGTACATGTTATTGACCCAGTACCTGCCAAGCAACATGGTATTAGGGTATATACATGTTAGACCGCATATCCATAGGTAGCTATGCATGCAGAATGGAGAATCTGCGCTGTTGCAATCATTCTCCCTACCCTCCCACAGATCCCACCCAGCCCCTTCTAGCAGTACCTACGCGTATACGATATGGACAGATGCTTATGTATTACAGCATATGTTTCACCAGGAATGCTTCTTAGCGCAATATGTCTTATAATAAGAGCATCCTTTGCCAACCTACTTCAGCTGTTTTAAATAAATCCGTTGATTAATAAACAACATAAACAATCATCTCACAGTTTAGTAACGGTAATCAGTTATGAATTGAATATAAATGCAAGCTGTTGCTTCCTGCCATAGATATATGTCCATGATAAATTGGTAAAACCGTATTTGCATGAGTAATTTTATGTCAAGAGTCTGGATCACCAGCTGTGGCAAGGATAAGCTCACTGGTGGCGTGCATGGCAAGGGAGTTGCATTTTCTACTGTTCATCTGTGTCATATTTTCTCTGCTTATGCAAAATATAACGTGTACAGCTACATCTTTACTCAGAACAAGGTCAAGCATAGTAGTTACCATCAATGTGTTTAAGCTAATGGTGAACTGTTAAAAACACAATGTTATTCTCTTTAGTAAGCGGCATGAATCATTGGTCAATGCGTAAGCTTGAATTTAAAGTTTCTTGCAGGGGTAATTGCCTATATATAACAAACACATCCCTTTGATACGATACCACTCGGGAGCGGTTAGTGTACATGCATTTAGTTGTTGGTTGTCGCCAGGGGCGTGTCTTTGTCTCCATCTCCATATAATACGCATAGCGAAACCTCGACAAAATACGTAATTATCTGGCTGGGCGTTTCTTCTCGGACACTAAAATGTGTTAATAGTTCTATTTACCCTGTGTCGTATGTGCTATGTATCAGAACCAATCTTTCCTAAGGTGTATATTCTGCTGAATATGTTACTAAATATTTTTAATGCTTCATGCATCAACAAATGTATGTCAATTTATTTAATAAAGTTATCTCGCAAGCACTCCTTAAACACAACGAAAGTGTGTTGTGAAATGGTTCTTCAAGGTGCAATGCGCTTTATATCACATCGTCATAGTGGAACCTTTCAGATTGCTTAATTTCCATGAATTATGCACACATTGTATTGCATAGTGGGGTGATTTCATTCATTTCTGTAATCCCAGCATGTCGAGTGGCTAAATTAGCTGTCAAATAACTTCCAATATAGAAGAGGAAGTCCCAAGCTCGTTTCCTTGTTTACTTAGAGGGTGTTAACAATTGTTGTAGAATTTGGACCACTTGTATTAATGATAGTGATGAAACAGATCTATATATCAATAAATCTTAGTAAAATTACGTTCAAAATGTTCAGCAATTCACCCGCATAGTTACCTTGAAAATGTAGGGTTCAAAGTATACAATTCTATGGTCACAGGCGGACACATGGGCAGACCATATCTGAACATGGGTAGGACATATCTAGAAATAAATTCATCAATTGTCAGTTTCATGAGAGCGTATGTTGCTAACACATGAGTTAAGCCTATCCAGCTTCAATAACTAAGTAGAATGGTAAATTTTAAATTATTTTCATCGGGAAAGTTCTCGTATTTTTGTCTTTGTCACTGAATAGTTATGAGTTTTCCTCAAGTTGTGCCCTTTTTGCAAATTAATGTTAGTTAATTAATTATTACAGCTACTTTAGATGTCAACAGGTGTCCTGTATAGTTTTCTTGAAATGGCAATGGCTTAAACGTTAATGGTGTGACGATTTGATAGCACATCAAATTGTATCATAAGCGGATGTCACAGACCGCCGCCATTATAACGTGTCCGGAATATCTTAAAGTCGAACATTCTTAAGTAATTCCCAGTGATCGATAATGTTTAGCCATGATGTTCTGTGGACAGATGTGATATGTTTTGCAGATTTGCTCAGGGAGAACGTTGATGTTTCTAAAAGTGAATGTCTGCGCGAATGGCTGTTAGGGAATTGAGAACATATCTTGAACGAAGAATCGAGTGATGTAACATCTTAATGGTATTCCCATCTCTTTCTGAAAATATACACACACATTGTACATAAGCCTTAAGGTAACTTCAAAACATAGTTGAGCCAATCATCAGAATTGCCAAGATTTCTAGATTGAGTTAATCACTGGCGTTGTTGTGGCGTGTTATGTGTCCAGACAGAACAGTAAAGGACGACTTATTATATCTCGTGCGATAAATGTATTGCCATTTCTATCTAAAGAAAGTCTGATATCGCTCCGATGCTTTTAGCAAATTGAAAACGAATGTGACTACGGTGAAGATCGCCATAGAATGGAAACTATCAATTTGATAACTTCGAAGGCGATGTTATCTATGAAGTTCCAAATCAATGCGCGTTTATGGATTTTGTTTTGATAGAATAAAGCTGCAGTGGCCTTACGAAAATCATGGCTCCGATCTGTTAATCAAATCATGGCATGTGTGGATGATTGTCATATGAAATTGTATCAAGTTTTGGCGATTTGTCGAAAAACAGAGATAAGATATGAATGTGATTCGTTAAACTCTCTGATGCCACCAACCCGCACCCTCCCCAGATAATGCAGCTTACTGGGCCGATGGTTTCCTAATACAAGGCGGATATATTCAGCATCAGCCCGTTATCGGCCCAGCATATGCCCGGTAACCTGCGGTATCAGTACCATGTTGTAGTGTGCGGTATGACGTACACCACATATCGTTAAACTACTCCACCAGGTGATTGTATTTTGACACCAGCCACTCCCGCTTAGAGGATCACGGCTAAAACTCAAAGAGTATGGTGAAATCATATGTTGACCTGAACTAAACCTTGTAAGTAGTTTCTGAGTTACAGATTCGGAAAACACTCATGCACACACATTGAACACACACATGGGCGCGCGCACGCTCGCTCGCTCGAGTTTGGCAAGTTTAGATTGGACATACCCAACAATGGACTTTCGAATTTTCCAGCAGGAGTTATCGCACATAATTCTCCTCTTCTCCGACAGGGCTAAATTCCTAACCCCCGTACAATTCGGAGATATGGCAAGGCATTTGGACAGCCAGTCTACCGTGACAACACGTAGACAAGTATTTTCACACATGTTCCGGGAAGGGATTATCTTTTGTTTGTCTGCACCCACTTACCAAGAAGGGACGATCGGAATTTGTTGGCTGTGCGGGTGTAGACGATCTGTTTATTAGATGAATGGGTTGGCTCTGTGACACTCTAAACCTAGTGAGACGAGTTGGTAAAGTAGAGGTATTCGACAGATCGTTTTCTAGTGTCTTAGATAACCCTTTCAACAAGATATAGGTCTAGGAAGTACACATGTATTTATGATGCACGGAAGTCAACATTTTTGGAAACTATTATTGGACTGGAAGTTGTTTCCGCCTTAAACAGCAACCAGGTTCAAGACAAATTACGTTTAAATATTCCACATGGAACAAGGTGCGTGTATCATTCCAATTGATACAGGATCACAATGATTGGCACCGAGACGAACAGCGAAACATATCTATGGCGGGCACTTTTTGGGCCCTTATCAAAGAGTGATTACTAAAAGCAAGGTCTCTTAATACAAGTTATTTACCACAGTAAATTGCGTGTTTTCGGTTACCCAATGCCGATTCTGTATGGCTTGCGGTCATACGATCACGTGCCTCAAAGAACCGTCATCTAGTGGCCACAAACAACTGTCCACTATAGACATGTGTGTCTGTATTTCATATAGTAGCTGATTCCTATCAAGACACCAACTTCTGATCACTCGTGTAGACTCGCGCATTCTCGCTAAATAAGAAAAACTAAACTGTCCAAATAGTTTAAAAGCACTAAGACAAATGTATTATACACACAATTTAAGCATTATCGATGAGTGTATCCATGTTTTGACACTGTGGCAGTTTCAGCTGTTTAAGACGGAAACAACTTCCAGTTCATAAATACAACCGGAAAATGCGATTTAAAAAAAACCCTCGCCTCTTTATTTCACAGTAAATATCTGGACAAGTCATACTGCTAGCTAGTGCTTGCGCACTGAGATTTTGTCTCCTGTGTTGAGCATGCGAATTGGTCGCATAGAATTATCCACAGTTCCTCTCTTTTAACACATTGCCTAAATAAAATTGACCGCTACACGTAGTGATCTTTGTTATCATCAGCTGCGGATGCCATGCATACTACACATGTGCTCAACCAGTTAAAGGCTAACTTTGGTAAAGAATATCAAAATATTATTTTATTGAATATCCTTGTGCACATCAGGAGAAGACTGGGTTTGATACTTTGCCACTTTACTAACTGATTCGTAAATCGAGCAAGAAATTCTAGAGGTAAAATCAAGAAAATGTCTTATATTGTCCTGCAAGACATGTCAGAAGCCGCGATTGGTGGGTGTCGCTATGAAAGTGTTAATAAAAACTTAATTACCAGTGGTGAAATCTCCAATTATAAATATGTCTATTTGATGAAATTATTCTTATGTTAACACATTTGTTAAATAACCTAATTACCAGAAGTCAAAACTTAAACATTGTCTCTGCCAATTTCAGTACATTATTTTCTTGTTACCACAGTTTTTGGCCATCCTTTCTAATCATATATTGTGGGAATTGCTCCTTGGTGTACCAAGTAACTCACCTTTAGAGGCCGCCTGGAGAGGCACCTCAGCCATCAACCGTATATAATCTTGTATCTAGTAGTTGCTCTGTAATAAAGAGTTAACTAACAACGAGAACAGCATTGAAATGAAAGAGACGATTCTCATACTGTGGATTATTTGTAAAATATAGAGAGTTAACCAGTATACTGCTGAACACATTTATTAACAATTGATAGAACGTAAATAGAATCAATACTATGTGTATGGAATCTTTTGTTATAGAAGTTGAGCGATGAGAGAGAGAGAGAGAGAGAGAGAGAGAGAGAGAGAGGGGGGATAGCGAGATGAGGGAGAGAGGGCGGAGGGAGGGAGGGGGTGGGGAGGGAGGGAGGGAAGGAGAGAGAGAGAGCGTTTGGAGAGCAACGACTGATGTTAGGCAGAATTTTAGAGACAGAAGATTTTGTAAAATCCCAGATGGTCAACACTGACTAATTTGTGCAGTAAAGTTAATAGGTAAAGTTATTATTGAGTTGAATTCTCATTTCCATTAATAGACAAAGTGCAAGTTGGGACTGTGGTGCTGTCTCCCTGGTGAAGTATTTTTATAGCCGAAAGCAAAAGTAGAGACGTTACAATTCTGTTTTGAAAGTCAATAAATATAGCAATTCAATTTCTTGTCCACCCGTCACTCCATCCGGCGGATCAGTTACATGTGAAGCTCTAGCCCAGCGCCACAATCTTAAACGTGTTATCTTGCTTGCTATATTTGTGTTATATGATGCAGAGGTAAAACAGATGATTGTATATTGAAGAGATCCTTCGATGTTATTTAGTTACCATTTTCCAGTAGGTATTTACATTCCATGCTTGTCAACTGAGTTCCTTTGATGTTTACATTGTGATTTTCTATCTGCATTATTCAAGATGGAGACCAGAGTCACAAGGCCGCCTTACTCTGATAAAGATCGTGCCGTTTGAGCAGGAGTTTTAGACTGCAACTGGACAATATTTGATGATATACACTGGACTGGGATAAATTCAAGGAACCAAAGTGCAGCCAAATCTGAACCAGATGTTGTGTAGGGGGGAGGGGGTGGGGGCGCAGATTATGCATCTGGGTAAGGCTGGGAACATACTGCTGTATTGTAGAATACAATTTATTGTTCTACGATACCGAATCAAGTTTCACTCACGCACACTAATACGCAACCACGACAATCAGAATGACCATGCACGTCATTTTTATCTTGATATCCAATCTGCAGAAAACCCTGACAAAACGTGAATGCAACAGTTTAGCCTCCATAGGGCACTCAACCGTCAACCATATGAGAGGTATATGAATACAAAATTCGTTTTAATTCGATAAATACGTTAGATATACCAAGTTGTCCATGGACCATGATGGTACACACAATGTTTACTTATCGCATCTGGTCTTATTGAGTTTACCATATAATTGCTAGGAAAATGTTATGTTATTCTGTACACCGATGTTTCCTTATCATTCCATTGCAATGCAAATCTCTAGCGATAATAGACCATGTGACAGAATTATGGGTGATATTAGTGCTCGCTATTATTATTAGCAAGAAAAATAGCACAGCATGGTTAATCGTGGCGATTTGGAGGAATTATTTGCAACTCGGGATTTGTGGAAATTAAATTTACAAAAGTCGGCGGCAGCATGTTTTAGATCGACACGTCCACTTCTAGCTGCACTATGTACACGGGCATGCTCAACAGAAAATGAAGAACATTTGAATTAGCTTAAATCACCAATTTACTTAAATCTAATTTAAATCTGCAATTGACCCCCATTCAACTACACGTCACGTTGATTCTGAATAAATCGAACAATTGCTAGTGGATTGGCACAGTGCATCAACATGACTTGAGACTCCCTTCAATATTGTCAACTTGAAATGAAAGCACAGCCGGTTCCTCAGCGGTGTAGCCCTAAGCACACGAACTAGATTTCTCCATTTCTTAGATTGCTTATATGGAACTCAAAGCACGTTCTTAGTAATACGTGTGCGCCAAGTTTAACCAAGGACAAAATCGGTATGTGCTACAATTTCGTTACTCGCTTTCTTCTCAGATCGATATGACTGGAAGGAATATACAGCCTAGTTGTAGTCCTATACGAACATGAAGAGCAGTCTGCCATTTATATTCTCACAACGAGTCGAGCCGTGTCAACAATTTCGCACAATCATAATCCTTAACTAATCACACGTGTATAAATATAAAGCCAAATATAGAGGACGTATGTTGAATATTTTGAAATTAATTCGACTAGAACCTGTTGCTGTCATATTCAGAAATAGTCCACATGTAAATCACTTTGAAAGATTTGAAAAAAGTATTCCTTACACTACGACTAAGTTGGAGCTTATGGTCTGAAAGGTAAAAATCGTTAACATAATATTCGAATCGAATGAGCATATGCTCTGTATGCTGTATCATTTGGGCACAAGTTGCATGCCACTGAATAGTGCTTACTTGGCCATATCATTTTCAGAAAAAACAGCTGCCTATAATCGTCCCATCATGGTTGACATAAAGACACGGGATATCGATGGCTAGTATGATGCTGATCCAATGACCCATCCCATGACAAACGTATAATGTTTTCCAGAAGGTTTAAACGCCTAATGATTTGAGTTAAAGAGAAGTTAAGCTGAACATATCAATGTTTGAAATACATTCACATATGCACGTCTTTCATCAGCTTTCCATATGTATCTGGTTTGTGAATTTCATTTTCAGAAACTGGTCAATATTATCTCAGTTTGTTTTAATACTTTTAACACTAACTTATCAGCAGTTCGTGTATTTTAAGCTTATTAAGCAGTTACGTTCTTGAATATTTTAAACAGAACCGGTTGCTGCCTTACTAAACTCACATACAAATTAATTTTCAAAATACGATGCAGATTATTTGGTAAGAGGGAATTTGGCGTTTGATCACTTCACGTTCATCGCCATCCCCCCCCCCCCCGCCCGCCCCCCCCCCCACCCCTGACGCATCTGGTATGTATAGTAGATATAGTCACCCAAATTGGTATTGTGACTATTAGTTCTCCTGCGAATTTCCTTGAGTTATGGGCGCAATAGACAAATTCACGTTTAGCTAAGCCCCGCCCATTTCTAGCTAAGCTTCGCCTACACGGTGAGTGTTTGAATCGGTCGCAAAATGTATTACCAGAATCTTAATATCAAGTTAACTATACAGCTATCATATTGCATATTTTGAAAATAATTTGACTGGTATTCAATAGTAAAGACATGCATTCGTACAGCTGACAGAGTTTTCCAGGTTCATGACGGAGTAGATATGAGAATTATGATTTGACGTTAGTCTACATTATGGCGGCATATATTTGACGGACAGATCGGATCCATCCATTACTGGAAATTGCTGAAGATGGAAAGAGGTCTTTGCTGTAAATTCATCACACATAAACACCATTAATTACTGATATATTAGTTACATTAGCCAGTAGTCCGATTTTGTAGTGGACATTGTTTTCATTATAATGCTATCATACCAATAAGGCATTTAAAGATGATGCCATTTGCCATTACTGATGGAATCGCGTTTCTCAGTCGATCCTCTGACGGTAGAATCAATTACGCCACATGTGCGTTGACGTCATAATAAACCACGCCAACGAATGGTGCAACTGAGTCCGTCATAAACACTTCATAGTCCGTCAAGTTGCACGAATTGTATGTCTTTACTACTTAATACACTTTCTGTTGAATATTTTGAAACAGCACCCACTCAAATAGGTTTCAAAATATTCAAAAGCTTACCTGTATAATTTTCTAGAAATTTTTAGATTAAGAGAGTGCATATATCGATTTATTCGGAAAATGGGCACATCGTGGGTGGGACTTAGCCAAAGATGGGGGACCATAGATAAAACTGCATTACTATATTACCACACAAACTGCCTAGTTATTGTTTTGCAGAAATTGCTTAACGGGGAAAATTCGCACCGGAATGTTTGATAATAAAATTGTTAAGATGATATACTCTTAGACGCACAATGTGTGTATCTCAATGTAATGAGCATAAATAAAACTTAACATATAATGCTTTCTTTAATTAATATAATTAATTTATGTTATGAAATGGAATTAGCGACACATTTTCACAATTAAATTTCACAGCCAACAAGGATCTCAGTAGCCGCGGGCGAAGCAAGAATAGTAGGCCGAGCTGATGCCACACTGGCCTACATTTAGTTACATATCTTTAGCGCACACTGCTTGCCAAATGCTTCTTTCATTCACATGGTTAGCAAAATAAGCATTTTAAATTTTTAATCACATGCATGGTGTTCTTCATTTACTTGTGCCCCCTAAAGTCATCACAACGCCCGCATCACCCAGTCAAGTTAACATCTCTCTAGTAGAACAATAGTTATTTACAAATATGTCTTTCAGGCATGCTGTTTTCAATATAATCCTTTTAATCCGTGTCCTTGACATTTGACCTTTTGATTCCACCTATATCGCATTTTGTCACGAGCAGTTTCCTACAGTTAGATTACTGAGCGATCGACCGACTAACTAACTAACTAAATAACTAACTAAATTACCATATGTTAAGATTTCTTTCGTTTCATTCGATGGAGCTATAGCTATAGCTATAGCATATTAATTGTTTTATGTTCAAGCATCCTGGTATGACAATGCGCATAATCTATAGTAGACTAATATAATAAAAGTCATGTTCTGAAATACGAAGTTTACACAAACTCCGAGTTAGCATGTTCCCATGCACCACTCACAGCCGATTGAAAGAGTGTATATTTAGCAGGATAATGATGCGAATCGTGTACAATGGTCGACAATGAGCTATAGCATATTAATTGTTGTATGTTCAAGCATCCTGGTATGACAATGCGCATAATCTATAGTAGACTAATATAATAAAAGTCATGTTCTGAAATACGAAGTTTACACAAACTCCGAGTTAGCATGTTCCCATGCACCACTCACAGCCGATTGAAAGAGTATATATTTAGCAAGATAATGATGCGAATCGTGTACAATGGTCGACAATGAGCAGGCAGGGAAATTAAAATCGACAATTGGCAGAAACGCAAAGTTGTGGAGGATGGGGAAGCAACCACAGCAAGATAATTAACAATATTTACCATGCCACGCTCTAGCTTGCCAGTTATCAAATAATCCTTTGAGATCGTCATGTCCGTCAGTTGACTTCTCTTTTGAAAGGCCTCTGCGCGTTTCCCAAACCCGCCTGGCAATGGCAGACATATTAGACAATGGACACTTGCTGAAAGTATGCCACTACCTTCAATCTGCTCAAATAGATCGAATCACCACGGTGAATAATACACACATGTCTTGTCTTTCACGAAGGCCATTGTTCTAACTTCTTAAACTAGATTCGCCCATTCCTTAAATTGCTCTTTGGAAGCCAACCCTATCCATATTAATACGGTCCCGCTTATTTAGGCAAGAATACATCATTGCTCATTTCAATAGATGTGCAAGCCTGCCGTCTGGATTGATTTTCCCTGGAAGATCTGATCAGTTTGACCAAAGTCGATGCTTTGAAAAGCAAACAGTATGCCAGGAGTGTGGTTGTAGCGAGCGAATCCAAGTGCCCTGCAAAGATGTCAGGTTCAACACGTTTCGTAATATCCATGCAAGACATCATTTAATTAAGATATGATGACCAGTGGAGGAAGATGAGGTTTGAGGAGAAGAAGCCAGTGGAAGGCGGAGGAGTGGGTGGGGAGGAGGAGGAAGAGGAGGAGCCGGAGCAAATGGATTGGAGGAGGGGACGTTGGAAGAGAAAGTGGAGGAGGGGGATTGCCCTGGGGCAATGTCGGCAGAACCAAATGCAATTCAAATGCTAATTGATGCACTTAAGATTATCATCAGTTATGTCTCACGCAGACCCTGTTTTGTTTTATCAATGTTACCTATTTGACTAAGAAGATTGGACACTGGCATAGCCCTAGCCTGACCTGAAACGTAGCTGGTTCCAAGTGGAGAAGACATAAATGACACTATAATCCCTTGTGAAATACTGGACGCATAATGTAACCTGGTCCACTTTCGCAGATCAAAAGTGTTAGCCGATTTAAGCTAGTATAAAACCATTAAGCGATAACATTTTCTAGCACATCTTCCAGATTGTTCAACCTCAACATGACTCGTCCACTGGGGCTCAGAGTAAGAGGAAAGAGCTAAACAATCCGCCAGTTGTGTGTGTGTTTGTTTTAAATAAGGATCACAGACTAATGTTTCACTGAACAATCCACGCAATATTTGATCTGCCGAAAATCGTTATTTGCTCAATTGGAAGTAATTGCTGTGTATGTGTATTTCACTTAATGTATACACGATTTTGAGATATTTATATGGGTACATTGTTAAACATTCTTTAACTAATTTGACTGGGGATGTTGTTACCTATGCGTATCCAACCTGCCAGTGCAGTATGTGACGTCATATGCAAATGCGTCACATTGATCACACTTGTGTTAACTTAACTCTTTAATAGTCAAGACCGCCAAAACGGACTGTGTAGTGGTCTTGAGGAATGTCAATTTTTTCATCCAAGAGAATATGATTTTTGAAAATGTAGAACTGGAATGGCTGGCTCGGTAAGTGTCTAAGTGGTAACTTGTCAAACATAGTATTCTCTCAGCCGACAAATCGACACTAGCTAAGAACAAGTTGGGCAAAAAATAGCACCTGTAGTGGTTTTGAGTAATGTCTATTTGCACGACAACAGAAAGGTTTTTTTGTACATTTTATTGTAAAAATTATTATTTTCTTGAAAAATCTTGAACGGTAAAGGGTTAATTGATATAAGTAGAAGTCATACAATGCGTACAGCTAACGGACAATTAAGAATTATTAACGGGCTTAGATACGCCATTCGCTATGCGTTTTAATTCTGACGTCTGCCTACATATCATGCTTTTTTTATTATAACGTCATATGCTTAAATGGCAGATTGGAATCTCTTTTATCCTTCGCATTCAGCCATAAAATACATATTAGCACCGTCGAATTGTGGAAGACAATTGTTTTGGATATGCATTCACGGGAATCCTTACCTAATGATCGCCGTTGTTTAGCTCTCGTGCTGTTGAGGACCAACTCAAGATTCCAGCTCTCTGGGTCTCAAACAATATGAACAAGTTTAGTAATGCTAATGATGTATACATTGAATATAAATGCGAGTTGCTGCTTTCTGTGGCAGCAACATGCCCTGACAAATTCGTACGCTTTTACCTGCATCATTAATTTGATGACGAAAGTTTGAATCACCAGATGCCACAGGGGCAAATCCACTGGGGACATGCATGACAGATGTCGTTGTATTTCATAAAGTCCACCATTCTGTGCCATACTTTCTCTGCTTATACAACATAGCTATATCTTTGCCCGAAGAAATTTCAAGCAGGGTTGTTATAACCTATGTGTCTAAGCTAATGGTGAAATAGCAACAACACCACGCTGTTCTCTTTAGTAAGAGACGTGAATCCATAGTGAATACGTAAGCGTGAATCTAATGTTTCGCGCAGGAGTAATTGCCTATATATATACTTATACATATCGATATATATATATATATATATATATATATATATATATATATATATATATATATATATATATATATATATATATATATATATATATATATACTATGATGCTTCCACTTTAACAAACACATGCCTTGGATAGCGATCATGGGCTATTAGAGTAAATGCATTTAATTGTCGGTTGTCTCCAGGGGCGTGTCTTTGTATTCATCCCCGTATAATATGCATGCCCCTTGCAGAATACCACGACGAAAGAAGTAATTATCTGTCTGAACTGTTCTCGTCGAACACTAAAGTGTGTTTTCTAATTGTATTTACCCTTTGAATCGTATGCGCTATTTCTCAGAAATTCTCCTTCCTAGAAAGTATATTCTGCTGAATATTTTTTTACAAAATAGTGTTGCTGCCTCGTGCATCAGTAAATGTATGTTAATTTTGTTCACAAAATTATCGAACAAGTTCCCCTTAACCACAAAACAATTTCGTTGTATCATATCACTTCACATCGTTTCTGTGGAGCTTGTTTAGAGAGTTTGATTTCCGTGAATTATGCACACATTTGATTGCCTATGCCGGCTATTTCAGTAATGAACATCGTCGTGTCGT
>CM067368.1:44909564-44943309 GCA_034401795.1 Chaetoderma sp. LZ-2023a | reverse complement strand
TATATATCTCCCCGTAGTATTAATATATAATATTCGATACTCATACAAGCAACAGTGCCGGATTCAGGAGGCTGTCATTTGCCTGGAGGGGTGGGGGACCAACAATTTCAAGGGAGTTAGCAGTTCAAAGTAGGCCCACTCCGCCACCGGCAGGTAAGTAAAAGAATTGGCATCACTGCCGTGAGGATTGAGGTTTCTAGGGGGTGGGGTGGGGTGGCACGAGTGGCCCACCCACTTAGATCTGTGGCTGAAAGCAAATATCCAATAATACCCTTAGTTATTGTTCATTCTGTTGTTTCGCCAAGTCGTAGTCGTGTTGTTTATAATGAAGTAAAGTCATTTATTTTTTTAATTCAAAATACATACATTTCTTCTCTGGTTATCGATATAAAGCTATTTTCAATTTGACACATTCATTCCAGTATTCTCCTCTTCATCAACTGCCAAAACATTTACATTCAAAAGGTCCATGCCATATTCAATCTACGCAGTAAATAACACACTTCTACAATATCTATCATATTAAATAGTTATATCAGATCGAGTAAGGATAACTTGCGTGCCGAACCCCAGACAACCAGTTGCTTACGGCGTACCTATTATTAATACGGCATAGCAATCCCTGCAATGGTACTATAGCCCCACTTTATCCTTACACAATGGAGAATAATTCATCAGTTGCATGTGCCTAAAGACGCGTTGCTGACATCGTGGAATCAGTTGGACTGATCACTCTTCGACAGATCACTATCCGACTGGAACAGTAAAGAGCAGGACAAGCAATCACTGCTTCTGTCTGCTTTTCTCAGAGGGCAGCTGAGGTGATGACGCAGAGCCAAGAGATAGACAAGAGGGTTCCATGTGTAGCGATGTACAACGCATTTCAGCTTAAGCCCTGCCTACATTTTAAGAAGTTGGAATTGTTTTGAAATAGTGATGCCTGGATTCTTAGAATCTGGTTTACAAAGTAACTATGTAGGTAAGCATTTGCATATTGAAAAACAAATTTCACTGGTGGATTTTGCTTCTCAAAGTCAAATTAGTTTCAAACTGCTCAACAGAAATGTGTATTGAATTGTAAATTCATCCAAGATATATAATTCGTACACTTTACTACGGACCTTTTCTTGATAGAAGTACACCATTTGGATTGTGACGTCAGTTAACATGTGACTGGTTTGGCTATAGCCTCATATACTTGAGTGACAGAGCGGAGCCGTTCATGATCTAAGAACAGATGCGTTGGAATAATGTTTGATAGTTTGGGGCGTGGTGGTTGTAAGATAATGCTGTCACAGAGTGCAACAGCTTACAACAACCAATGTTCAAATGACCACCAGTTGTAGTTGAACAGCTAAGTATGTGCCTAGATATAGATGCGAGCTCATAGAGAAGACAATTCAAATGTTAACTGACAGGGCATGGCACATTGACTCCAAAGAAGTTATACATGGTTAACAAGCTGTTGATGCTAATTAGTTGTCGGAGCTGTTGGTGCTGCAGGTGCTGCTGCTGCTGCTGCTGCTGCTGCTGCTGCTGTAGCCATAATACATTCGTTACGTACGTGCCGACATTATGTTAAAATTATGGAACTAATTTGACTGAAAACGTACAGTCAAATTGGTTTCAAAATATTCAAAAGCTTACATATATCGCTACTATAAATGTGAGATACTGGGATTATAGGTTCAGATGGGTAAAATGCGATAATAGTTTTTGATTAACGGGGTCACTTATTTTGGGTGGGGACCCTCGTGCTGTAGCCCCGTTATCTTATGACTTACTCCTGCTACGCGGAGATAGCAGGGAAAGGACCTCGACGTTAACGATATCTAGTTCCCGGGGCATGATGCAATAACAATGTGTAATAGTGTCTGAGATCCGGACTAGCCCTTAGTGGTACACGGTCGAATCAGATCATAGGCACCATTTGAGTAAGACTTTAGTTGCTTACAATCATTTAGTGTGTAGCTAAATAAGACACATTTTTTAAATGATCATGAACACTTTTGTTAAAGACCAGTCCAAAATTAGGCATACATTGAATAATCAAAAAGTCCAAGGTTCCCTGATCACATAGAGAACTGCTGGACACGAACACATCTAACTTAGTTTAAATATCTTTAAGAGCTTGTTTGTATAACCTTGAAATAGATATCATAAAATTGCTCGGTTATCTTATTTGTTTTATTTCTGTAACAGATGTAACCAATATTATAATTCCTTAAATTAAAATTCTTTTATGAAGGCTGTGAGACCTGATCTGGATATGTTATGGATACGCATAATCGTGTGGTAAGTGAAAGCATAGGCTTTGGAGAAAGAGCGCACACATGAATGTGGTTCCATTAACGATTTTAGCCTAACTCCTTATTTTACTAGTAAACACAAGCATGATAACAGATTCTGCGATGAAATACTGTGCTGAAAATAATCTACCGAATATTCTGGAACCACGGGAGTTCAATGAGCTGTCCATCAGCCGATGACCATAGCGATATAATATTCTTGCGAGCAAATGTCCATAAATCTAGTCAGAAATACGCACTTCCTACAATGCCATATGGAATTATACAGTAATAATGAGAAGACAAAATCAAATTGGGACGTTGGACTGAGATGATTTCGCCGGATATGATTGTGTCTTCCTCCCTGGAGCAGTTATTAATGTCCAGAAATGCCATAAATAGATTCGGAAATAATTAAAGTAACCCAAAAGAATGGCAATGCCGGATGTAAAGAGAATAAGCAGAGTGAAGCTTCTAGCAAATTGCATGGTTCTGATTTCTGTGGCTATGAGGTGGAACACACTTATTCAATTAGGGGTACTTCATAATCCAAATTTTAGATGGTATGAAGCTTTTTTTTAATTTGATGCATATGTATTAATGTTTGTGAAATATAATGAATATACATTTAATAGAGGGATCTATGTCTAGCTATGCCCCACCGCATTCTAGCTATTCACCGCCAACCATTTGCCCGTGTTTTGATCGATGAAACCATGATTCCCAGAATCCCAATATCAATGTAATAACACATCAACAAATGGTACAATTCATACGCTTGGCGGACTATTACACCTTCATGACGAGGAGTTAGTAGTAGGTATATAATAGGATTGCTAGAAGAGAACGTGGTGGGACCCGCCGATTTCGCGATCCGCGGCTACAGGAGGGGAGGTGGGCTGTCAGAACAGTAATTATGCACATACATTCCACACATTCTAACTCGGGATTGTGTCCCGAGAAATTATGTGATGCGCCTAAGCACACAAAAAAACTAACGCTTAAAACACTATCTCGCTGTTGTTATCTGTTAGATGTAATATGCCAGTTATCAGTAGGTCTGCGGCTAATAACTAGGACATAACGGGCTGCCAGAACAGAGAGCTGTCAGAACAGAGGATCGCCGATCGGCGACTACAGGAGGGAGGTGGGCTGTCAGTACAGAGACGTGATAATGGTGCAGCAGCTCGTCCGAACACCAATTTAGAGACACATTCTCAGTGGTATACCGATCACCTGTGATCAACTACACATTACATGGTCCGAACGCCCATTTAGAGACACACATTCTACCTGGTATACCAATCACACATTACAGGTCTAATCATCAGAGATGAATCTGACCAACATGAGTCAACTCGCAGAACTATAGCTATACCCTAGAAATATTGAGTTACATGAACGGCGACTATGCAAACAGATCACTTGGATTCTGGCGTGCTTCTCCTGATCTAATGATCCCAACAGTAGTAGACGAGTTACTTTCCCGAAAACCACCAACAGTACAGGAGTTATCCACTGACAGAAATGGCATTAATGGAATTATGGATGTATTTAAATCATCTGCAACGATCTAGATGCTGCCAAGGTTAAAGAAGCAAACCCGACAAATCCGGCACATTCCACTCTAATCTCTCCCAGTTCCATCGAGCCGCACAGCCTACAAAATGCATATAACGACACGGTTCTTCGGGGTAATCCATGATTGAGTTTCAGATTCAGTTAGCTTGATTACCTGTACAGTTCCATTTCTCTAATAGGGCATTACCTGGTGGTGGGGGCACCTTCTGAAATACTTATTTTATAACTACTCATGATGATAATAGCCATAATCCTGATGATGATGATGATGATGATGATGATGATGATGATGAAGATGATGATGATAGACATAATGGCTGCTGCTGCTGCTGCTGCTGCTGCTGCTTCTGATGATGACGATGAAAATGATGATGATGGTAATGATGATGGTGATGATGATGATGATGACGATGATGATGATGATAGACATAATGTTGGATCACAAATACATGCCCAGCCTCAGCTAAAGTGCCTACCATCTGCACCATGACAGACTTTGGCATGTTCACAGGTGGCACAGAGGAGCTGGTGCCGCATGGGCTGCCGCAATGACCACCTACATTACTGACCACCTAGCTGTAGCTGATGAGACCTATGGTAGGTGCTGATCTGTCTTTAGTGATCGCCTATGTTTAAAGACAGAATCGTGCTCTACGTGCACTCAAGCTGAATACCAGCAGTGTGCGATACACAAACCTTGGCATAGCCGAAGTACAGTATGGTCACGCCTACTATGCAAGTGCCCACTCGCTCTCCGAGCAGGTTCCCAACATAAAAGCTGAGCTGGTTGCCATTATTAGGTGAGATGTTCTTACCTCAGAGGTGGTACTGACCCTCGAGTGCCATCTCCAGATCCTCGGGGACGCTGGTTAAAACGCAGTAGGGCATACGACTTCGTGTCCTGTTAATAGAGACAGCAATCAGCCCGATTGTGTAGCTCACTGAGAACATTGGTCCCAGCCACTATAAGTTTGAATTCATTTAGCTCACCCACCTGCAGGATAACCCCTCCATTTAGAACCATGACTGCCACAGCTGCACAATCTGAGGGACCTCGTTGCAATATCAACTCTAGGCGCTGGTTATCTGTGGCCTGGGCCTGCTAGTACTCTCGCTCTACATGTATGATTCGCTGTCTAGAACCCTCCCATTTTAGTTCCTGGTCATTCGCACCATGTCAGACGTGAAGTCGTGGAGAGGTCATCGTTACTCCATCAAGATGTTTGGTGTACACCCGTGTGTTCTCGAGGAGAGAGACGAGTGGCACCACGACAGGCATTTCTACGTCTGGCTGTAAGTTGAATTCTTTGAAACCTTCATTACATATGATGGCAGAGTGCCCCTTCCCCTTCACATAGTAGGCCAGCCCACAAGCTAGAGGAGCCAAGACCCGGTACTCATCGTTCACATAGGTGGTGTCTAAGGTGGTGTTGTTCTGCACAATCTCCCACCTGCTCACCATCTGCGGGAACTCTACATCTTTCTCCTCAGTGCTCTCGAGCTTAAACTTGAGCACCATACTCCTAATCTCATGGATCTGTCTGGAAATAGCGAAGTCGATGTACTTCCCCGCAGTGGAGAGAGGGTTCGCATCATGGATACTAGGTCGAATGACTGTCAAGCAGTCCATTCAATGATCGGTGTGGTGCGAGGTCGTTTGTTCAAGCTGCTCCATCAGGATGCTGTATGTACTGCTGCATGTTTAATATTTAGCTATATACAGGGGTAAACAGCGATGTTTGGTATAGATCTTCAGCAGATCGTCTTTGCTGGGCAGAAATCAGTGCAAAACTCCAAGAAGGAACCAGAACAGCTGCCGATTGAAAGGGTCCGACGACTACTTCGTGACATCAACATTATCCATGAGTGACCCAAGGCCCCACCTACATCTGATGCGGAGATACTGACTGTCATAGAGGAGACCACACTGGCCCACATACAAAGGAATTCCTGGCTTGACACCACCCAGGGCAGGTCACAATATCTCCCCAGGACACCCACTAAGAGTCATGTAATTCTAGCTCTCCAGAAGGCTAGGGTTGACCCCAAAGATCTACTAACCATCGGGAAGTGGGCTACCATATTCATCATCCACACTGATGATGAACACCAGATGTTGGATGCTATACAAGCTGTCGCCATAGATTACTTTCGAGAGGTGATCGGTGCAACAATGACTGAGGCCATGAGGCTGGGCATGCCACTGGTCACACCGAAGGTAGAGAGGAGGGGTTGGCCACCGGCCACATGGAGGCTGTTGAGCACATCTTCAAGAAAGAGGGCGCAAGCAGTTACATTTTCTAAATTTCCCTGTGGAGAACTACCAAGACTACCTCATGAAACCTGTACTCAAGGCAAATGCTAAGAAGGCATGGACGAAGTGGGTCTTCCACGAGAAGTTTCAGAAGAAGAGAGTCATAGCATCTGATTCTCAGTGGATAGAGTTTCAGAAACATTTTCAAGCTTCTGACGAAGTTCCTCAAGCTTCTGATGAAGATCTACAAGCCACTGAAGCAGTTCCTCAAGCTTCTAACAAAGTTCCTCGACCCTGGACACGAGACATTTCAGAGGAAGAGAGTCATGGTTTCTGATCATCAGTTGATAGCGTTTCAGAAACATGCTCAAGTTCTTCAAGAAGCTCATGAAGTTCCTGAAGAAGCTCAGAAAGTTCCTCAAGAAGCTCATGAAGTTCCTCAAGAAGTTTCTAAAGAGGTTCCTCAAGTTTCTAAAGACGTTCCTCAAGTTCGTCAAGTTTCTGAAGAGGTTCCTCGACCTTGAAAAAAGCACCTGGCTACCGCATTTTGTGCGTGCGTGCGTGCGTGCGTGCGTGCGTGCGTGCGTGCGTGCGTGCGTGCGTGCGTGCGTGCGTGCGTGCGTGCGTGCGTGCGTGCGTGCGTGCGTGCGTGAGTGCGTGCGTGCGTGCGTGCGTGCGTGTGTAACCCTGATGATGTAGGCTTATAACCACTACTATCTGGCAATACTGGTTACATTCACTAATAATACATAGCAAGATTTTAACCAGCGATTTTTAAGTGTAATTAAACATATAAACGAATAATGCATTAGCCATCACGGCCATGCATGCATTAATAAATAAAAAAATTACCTAGTAGGTGTTTTATGATGATAGTAGTAATTTAGTGTGGGTGTACTTTTTTATGTGATTGGGAGTAATATTTCACTGTTTACATTTACTAATAATACATAGCGAGATTTGAACCTGCAATTTTTAAGTGGAATTCAACACATAACGAATAATGCATTAGCCAATCTGGCAGAGGGAATATATGCCCACAGATTGCCATCAGTAACACCATTAAGCATACATGTTTATAGACTGTTGTCCATAATTTTAAAAAGGTGGTTATCAGTGCGTTGCTGTAGACTGTTGTCAATAATTTCAAAATGTAGTTATCAGGGCGTTATCAGTCCGATTGATCTGTTCGTTATTATTGCCCAACAATTCATAAATGATAAAATAAATGTCATTATTTGTGGGCTAGTTATCGGTTCCCTGTTGGCTCAATTCATAATGGTGCCGAAATATAAAGAAAAAAACATAGTTCAAATCTCTTTAAAGACCTCAGTTAGATGGTACCCAGTTCGAAAATAGGTACCTACTAGTGTAGGGGTACAATGACAGAAATAGTGTAGGGGTACAATGACAGAAAAATAGGTAGGAGCAATGGGAACCACATAAAACCCCCACAGAAAAGAGATAAGAGAGATAGAGAGGAGGGGGAGGCGGGGTGTTGGCCGGCCGGCGATAATGTGGGGTTTCTCTCGGACAGTGGGGTACAGGAGTTTCACATTTTTTTTAGATTTTTTGTGTTTGTTTGCTGCAATGATATCATGCATTCTGATAGCCTGTTATGTCCTAGTTATTAGCCGCAGACCTATTGATAACTGGCATATATAGATCTAACAGATAACAACAGCGAGATAGTGTTTTAAGCATTAGCTTTTATGTTTGCCTATGCACATCGCATATTTTCTCAGGACACAATCCCGAGTTGGAATGTGTGGAATATATGTGCATAATTACCGTTCTGGCAGTCCACCTCCCCTCCTGTAGCTGTGGATCGCGGATCGGCGACTCCCACCACTTTCTGTTCTAGTAACCCAAAACTATATACTACTTGATGGAGTATTTCTTAGAATTATGATTGTGATATCAGCCTGCATGTGACCTAATTGGGTATGACATCATATGACAGATCAGATTCATGCATACTATTGTCTTAAGCAAAATATATATTCCATCATAACCAGTAGTAGTGTCGGGGCCAAATGATACCACCTCCCTCAACTGGCCACCGTTTGGCGATCCGTGGCCCCCACCGCCCTCTCAATCCCTGGGGCACAGGAATTTGAGACATGTGTATACAATTCTGTGCGGACATCACATGTCTGGGAGAACCTCCTCAGGATACTGGCCAGTGGCCGGCCTCTCTCTCTCTATTCTGACCGATATCCTGAGGAGGTTTTTCTATCTGTAAGACGTTTGTGTACCTACCCTACCTATCTTCTACCCCACCTATCTTCTACCCCACCCTTTTGATATTCCAGCCGGCTGGTGCGGGTGTGTCTGTGGTGTTTAACCCCACACCGGGGAGTGCTGTGGTGGGTCTTTATCTAACCTGGTCATATTATCCCGGCCCTAGTGTTTTCCCTAGTTTCGAAATTTCAGGTAAGTTCTAGCGAGGTCTTTTGAGCTAGATTTGAACCCAGTCTGCAGCCTGGGAATGCTATGCAATTTCACAACTTTATCGATCGACCCACCGCAACACTACTAAAATCTCGCCTATTAGTAATCTTATCTCTGAGCGTGAGTTGTGCAATCGCTGTTATGCACCAACATAGCAATGTGTGAACCCATTAGATATCAGCTATAATAATGCACACATAGTTAATGCGATGCATACATGGCTGAGACCATATCAGCTGTAACGGTAAAGCTTATGAAACCATATCGGCTGTAACGGTAATCAGCAATTATTGTTGCATTGACATTTTTCAAGAACCTAAACATTAATACTCGTTAATTGTTCCAAATCAGTATAAGCGGTGTTGAGCAGTGCTTGATTAAAATGCTTGATTAAAAATGCTGAATTTATGACTTTTGCAAATTTGATTCCAACTTTTTTTAAGTAGCTCAAAAGGAGCATATTTAACTATGCCCGCTATCTCATTGGCCTATGCACACCGACGCTAGTGGAGAGGGTCCTGCATATTGTTTGTGAGTTAATCTGTCAGTCTGTTCATGGCTATATCTCACAAAACTATAGCATGATTTAGCCGAAATTCTAAACCTTCAACCCAGAGCTTGCTCGGAGCTTCCAGAATCTCAATTTTAACAAAGTCATGCAACCATGACAAATACGATGTTGATTATTTTGAAATGTATTTGACTGGAATATGTTACCGCTATAGCCATCAAAATATTCAACAGTATATTTATCAAATTGTAAATACATTTTCATATTTAGTCCTTCTGGTTCTGCGCAATATTGTGAAATCGCTAATATGTGTTATCTCGAAGTGACGTCAAGATCTAGAGTGCTGATAGTGCAGTAACCTGTGAATACATAACTTAGCATCTTTATTTACTAACACATACATGGCCGAGAGAGTAAGTGCGTTGTATCATTCACTTTTAAAATTGTAACATCACAGGTTCAAATCTCGCTATTAGCAAAAGGTAAACATGTCTACAATTACTCTTTACCCATAAGACAGCACGTCAAGACCAACACGCACAGTCATTGAAAGTCAAGAATAGTAGCTGCTACACATTAACACCTAATTAGACGCAGCATCCATTGGTATACCGGCGATCATACATGCACAACATTACGTGTAAACACTCAACTACGTGTAAACGCTCATCTACAAACAATATTACACACAATGGGCTGGCCTGAAGAGCTATGGCCATGCATGCATGATGTAGGCTGTGCGGCGCGACGAGAAAAAGTACCCGGGCCATTGTATGTTATGGGAAACTCGGCAGATCGAAATCTTGAGAAATAGAGGAGAAGCTCAGGGATCCCAACATTCTGTCCGTCATTTCCACTAACATGCCTTATGCGATGACTGTGATAGTGATGGACAAACTCTTCAAATATATGCATTATTTAGAAACTGTTTGCAGTTTTGATGTGGATGCTGCTATCGAGTTGGAACAAGAGTGGAAACAAGAAATAATGCAGTGATCCCTTGCACTACTCCCACGTATCAGCTCCTGAACATCGACCACATCTCACACATGTAGTGCAGCAATGATACTAATACATAGCCGAGGTAGTTAAGGCGTTAGATCCACGTTTTTGTGTTTATTGGCAAACTAAAAATCACAGGTTCAAATCTCACTATTAGCATTTGTGGATAACTCGGCCATTTCTGGTCCGATTTTAAAATGGTAACAGTTTTGAAATTCTCGCTTCGAAACAAGAAATAATCCAGTGATTCTCGCCCACCAACCTCTCAATGCGCGATACTCACACGTACCAGCTCCTGAACATCGACCACATCTCACACATGTAGTGCAGCAATGAGAACCCATGGCTGAACACGATAGGAGCAGCTCAGGACTGGGTGGCAGCAAGAGAGCAAGCCCGCCTCGACACAGACAATATCGATCGACCCAACACCAACTTGGCTTTCGTTTGATCAATCAACGCTTTCGTTCGATCAATCAACGTTGAGGTCAGAGCCGTCCTCAACCGCCAACCTCAGCGTGGGACAGGCCCCACTCCCAGACTGGCTACGACAGAAGAAGAGTATGACTGCCCTCGACACCTACAAGGACAACATGTGTCTCTGGCGATGTCTATCAGTCCACCGAGGAGCGAGAGCAGCTGGACAAGGTAGAGTTCTTCACCAAGATCGGGATTTATGTGTATGAACCAACCAAAGAGGGCACCTAGCACATGATCAGGCAAGCGGCTCACTACTGTAACACCATGACCAGAGCTGCAGAGTGTGGGACCACCATGCCTTCTACATAAAGAGCATATCCAAGCTGGAACATGCACGAGTCTGCAGTCACTGTCAGTAGAGGTTTACAAAGGCATGCCATCTTCAACGCCACACTGGTCACTGTACAGGCGGCAAAACAAAAATCGTGTGTCCTGGCGAGAAGGTTCAGGCACCACAGTCCACGTATGAGAAAGCCTTCTATCTGCCCCAACCATCCAGTTCCGTGGCTACTCGGTGGGTTGAGTATGAGTCGAGAAACAGAGGCGTACACATACACCATGTAGAGTGTGGGCACGGTGGCGAGCGTTGGATCGATGGTTATAATCCGACCACCAACACCATTTACCAGTTCCATGGCTGTCACTGGCATGGGTGTCCACAACACCAGCGAGGTAAGGATGCTGAACAAAGAAACTGCAAGACAGTCCTGAGAGAGGAGAAGCTGAGAGTGTCTGGATGCACGCTTGTGGTACAGTAGGAGTGCTGTATAAAACGCTGTCCAAGCGTCCTTAAGCGAGTTTGGACTGTCCCATACCCACACTTCATAGTTTATGACTTCGAAGCACTCCTAGATGGTATCAAGACTCATCCTACGGAGACTCTCACGATCGCGAGTACTCACATACCTATCTCTGTATCAGTTAGCTGCTCCTTAGAGGACGCCACGAGTGAGCCCACTCACCTCTGAAATCCTGAACCCAAATAACTGACCAGAGAGTGTATGCTGGTGATCCAATGGCGAGCATCTCTAATCCAGACAAGGGTTAGGGCACAGTACATACCGACAGACCTAGACAAGCCTCCAAAGCGACTGATCAACGAGTGGTACGACCAAGTGCCTGTACTGGTGTTCAACTCTAGGTGGTATGACCTGAACCTCATCAAGAAGTACTTTGTCGATGAGCTGACTGACAGTACAGGTTCAGTGAAAGTCGCCAAGAAGGCTAGTCAGACCATGTCCCTCATAACACCTGAGCTATGGTTTCTGGATGTGCTGAACC
Source organism: Chaetoderma sp. LZ-2023a (assembly GCA_034401795.1). Lineage (NCBI taxonomy): Eukaryota > Metazoa > Mollusca > Caudofoveata > Chaetodermatida > Chaetodermatidae > Chaetoderma > Chaetoderma sp. LZ-2023a. The sequence goes on along the minus strand of CM067368.1, from coordinate 44,931,458 downwards.
ACCTCGTCCCAGGTATAGGTCAAAGCTTACGGGTGTACACAGCAGAAGAGCTGGCTCCCATTTATCGAAGCCCTAGTCCAATCATTAAAGCCCTAGAGCGGATGCAGGAGTTCTACACAGAACGAGAAATAGACATCCTCAAAGATGCGGTGTCTCTCCCAGGTGTGTCACTGCAGTACCTCCTACGTGGAACCGCTCAGCACATGCCAGATGTTAGCCTCTGCTCACTGGGCACGGAGGCCTACAAGATGCTGAAGGATGCGGTTGTTCGAAGGCCCAGCATCGTGTTCACCAGATACCATGAGGCAGGTGTGACACGCATCCGACAGAGTGAGCATGTCTGCCAACGTCTACTCGACTACGATGCAAATGCTCTGTACCTGTCAACGATGGCCAACGAGATGCCCTGTGGTAAGGAGACAGTGCGCTGTTGGTCCTGTGCCAGTGGTGTAGCCCGCATTAAGGAGGAGCTCCTAGCAGACCACTAGTTTGGATTTGCTGAGGTGGATATAGAGGTCCCTAAGTCCCTGTGTGCAAAGTTCGAGGAAATGCCCCCGCTCTTCTATAACTGTGAGATCCCGGTAGAGGCCGTCTCTTCTGAGATGCAGGCATATCTAGAGCATACAGGGCGGAAGCAACCCACCACCCAGAAGCTGGTCGGTGCCCTCTCTGGTAAGAAGTGGCTGCTGTATGCACCGACACTCAAGTGGTATATAACCCATGGCCTGGAGATCACTGCTGTATACCGCACCATAGACTATGAGGCCAAGCGCCCATTCGAGTGGTTCATGGAGAATGCTACGGAGGCCTGCTGCTCGTGAGATGTAGATAAGAGCAAAGTGCTCTTGGCAGACCTCTTCAAACTCCTCCCGTAACAGTGCCTACTGGAAGCTCGTCAAGGCCCTAGAACGCTATTGCAACATCAGCTTCACGAAGGATGAACGCATGGTAGACAAGGCTCTGCGTAGTGCATGGTTCGAAGATCTTGAGGAGATCAGTGAGACATACGAGCTCCAGAGTCACAAGCGGAGAATTAGTATTTGAAGGCCCTTCCAGGTGGGGATAGCCATTTATGAGCTCGCGAAGCTGCGAATGCTGGAGGTCTACTACAACTTCCTCGATCACTACGTAGCTCATGACAGCTTTGAGTAACTGCAGATGGACACTGACTCCGTGTATATCACTATGGCAGGCTCCAACCTCGGCGACGTCATTCGCCCTGAGATGCGAGCAGAGTACTAGGCTCATAAGCGGGACTGGCTAGCTTGGGACAAATGGTATGGACGGATTCCGGGACTATTCAAGCTCCAGCTTGAAGGCTCTCTTGAAACCGCTCTCTGCTCCAAATGCTACAATGTGGAGAGCGCAGCTGCAAGTAAGTGCCCGGCTAAGGGAATGTCAAAGCAGCGGAATGAGGTCTCTTGGCAGAGGTTCTACAGTGCCCTACATGGTGGGGTGGACAGAGCTAAAACCAAGGCCTATGCATGCGCAACCAAGGTATTGTGACGAATGCGCAGGAAAACTTAGACTCTCCGCTTACTATGATAAGTGTCATGTGCTCCCAGATGGGGTCCATACCGAGCCTATCGAGTATCATGTTAGCACCCTAGGAGGTGGTATACCTGTGTCTTCAGGGACTAGCTGAAGCTCTTCTACGACAAATGGTCGCCTAGGACTCCGTGCTGGCGTGCCAGGTAGTACAGTGTAGGCCGCCCTTCCGCCTCCACATACCTGTCAAGCCTGTGAACATCCATCGACCAGTTAGGATCTGTTGCATGCCGTCGACCACCTTCCAGCTCACCAGACTCTAACAGGTACCGAACAAGAGCATCAGGTTGTAGGCCCTCCTCTCTCTTGTTCGCTCCTCTAGAGCTGTGACCAGCAGAGTGTCTGATAGCCTCTACCGGCTTCTTCCCGATTAGCCTAGTAACCTCGGCATTGAATCTCTCCACCACAGCAGGCAGCCCTCTCACCCTTACTCTAGAACGTTCACTCGGCACGGCCATTTCCTGGGCGTATTGGTGTGGGAACAGTCTCTCTGCCAGTGTCCCATTCCACTATTCAACGATAGCCTGGGCACGGTGATGCCCTACCTCGCCTTGCCTAACTGCCACACTGTGTTTCTGCATGAGTGCTGCAGTCTTACCTCTGAACTCCTTACCCTCATCCACCTGCAACAATTCTGACCACTGGAGGGGATTTTCCGAAGCCTCGTAGAAACCACCTGGCCAGCGGACTTGTCTGTGAGGGGTAGTGCAGCCTTGTACCTGCTGGCGACATCGACGATGGTGAGGGCATACTTGTAGGTCTTACGACAAACCGAGTCGTGTGGAAGGAATAGAACATCTGCCTGGTGAACTCTGTTCAGGACAGTTTCCTCGAAATGGGCGTGCCTGATATGCTGTAGGCGATGTCTGTATATCTGCCACATCGCCTGGTGGCTGAGCCACTGGCTAACTGTCTCCAATGTGAAGTTGTGGCCCTTGCGACGTGCAGCCTCGAGTAGTTGAGCAGGCTCATGGTAATATCCACCAGGCTGAGAGTAGAGTTCCTCAAGAAAGACAGTTGATAAACTCCCGGATTTCATCACTGACGTCCACTCCCATCCTGTCATGCACGGCCTGGGTGAACTCTAAACAGATGAACAGATGGCCGTCATTCATTCGACCATCACTAAAGACCTCCTAAAACACCTCCGTACACTGGCGTCTAATCTCTGCTGGATCCTCACTGACCAGTAGTTTTTCGACCAACACCCAGAAGTTAAGGGCCTTAACGAGTCCTACAGAGATGCCATCCTTATATAGTACAGCTTAAATGTTCGGCGGGCCAGATGGCCGCGAGCGCTATGGCAACATACGGTAGCCGAGGGCCTGCGACTCCAAAAAACGTACCTACTCATGAGGCGATGGCTGGTATTGTTTCAGAAATCTTCTCCACCCCATGGAGAGCATTGTTGGCGATCTTGCAGACCGTCTCGCCAGCTTTCGTTGTGAACAGAGCAATCAGAGCCCCAACTGCTGCCAGCGGACCGATAGAACCTTTTCTGCAAGTGCGATAGATTCCTTTCACTCTGTGTACTAGCTTGCGGGATTCTGGTGCGGTCTCTGCTACATCATCATACTCACCCATGGTCTCCACTACATCGTAGTCGTCTGCATCATAATCCTCCTCATCACAGTCCTCCTCCTCATAATCCTCGTCATCTATATCTCGACCGGATCTTCATAAGCCTCAGGTTCATACATATCCATCGCTGGGGGACAGCTATATAGTAGCTTTAAACTTTAGTCTATAGCATGGCATCCACAATCTTGAATGCGGGCGTGTTTGCCTTAGCGAACTGGGGACTCAGCTTCGCCGACAAGAAGGCAGCAGAGGTCGAGCATGAGCATCATAACCTGGCGATGGAGAAGTTGTCTAAGGAGAAGTTTGAGTACAGCAAAGCCCTCGAGCATATGCGCCAGAGGCAGGCACGCCAACGCCAACTCCGAGCACAGGCCAACCAGAGCCTCAAAGAGGCAGATGAGGGTCTCGATGAGTACAACGAGGCTGTAAAGATATCTGAACCAACGCTCGACTATGAAGCATCGACAGGTCAGTAGACAGGAGAGCTTATAGTAGTGGTGGCAGCTGCAGTGGTGATGACAGGAGTCGTGCTTTACGCATGCTCAAGCTGAATACCTGATGGGTTTGACACGCATACCTTAGCATAGCCAAAGTAAAGTACGGTCACACATAATGGGCGAGTCCCAGCTATGAGGTTTCCGAAATTGAAGCCGAGCTGGTTGCCCTGATTAGGTGGGATGTTCCCGCCCTCTAGGTGGTGACGGCCCTTGAATGCTGACTCGAGGTGATTACTTCAACTGGTTAGTCGCAAGTGTGCATATGACTTAGTTTTCTGTCTGTAGAGTTGGCAGTCAGCCAGCTCGTGTACCTCACCAAGAACATTGGTCCCAGCAACCACAAGCTTGAAGTCATCTAGCTTATCCACCTGCTGGATGGCTCCTCCCTTCTGAACCAGGACCGCAACAGTGACACAGTTCGATGCACCACGATGCAATGTCAGCTCGACCCGTTGGTTAGCTATGGCTTGGACTTGCTGGTGTTCTCGCTCCACATGCACGATCCGCTGTTTGGAGCCCATTTGCTTCAGTTCCTGGTCATTCTCGTCATGCCATACATGAAGTCTTGGAGCATTCATTGTCGCATCTGCGAGCTGCTCAGTGTACACCTGGAGGAACAGCCTATCCTTCATGGAAGCCGGATTCATGTGTCTGTTCTAGAGGAGGGTTAAGAGTGGAACTGCCACAGGCTTCTCGACACCTGCCCGTAGTTTAAATTCCGTGAACCCCTCATTGCACCCCACAGCGTAGTACCCCTTTCCCTTCGCAAAGAAGGTTGGTCCACGAACCAGCGGACCTAGGACTCGGTACTCATTGTTCACATAGGTGGTCGCCACGGTGCTGTTGCTCTGCAGGATCTCCCACCTGTTCAAAACCTGCGGGAGCTCTACCGTCAATTATATTGTACTCTGAAGCTTGAACTCGAGTGTCATTATCTTGATCTCGTGGATCTGTGCCGAGATTGCAAAGTCAATGTACTTCCCAGCAGTGGACAATGGGTTCTCATCCTGTATACTGGGTCGAATGACCGTCAGACAGTCCTTCCGAGGATCAGTGCGGTGCGATGTCGCGGGTTCAATGGCCCCATCTGGATGTTGCACACACTGTAGCATGTTTACGGTCTGGGAATATAGAGGGGTTAAACGGCTGCCATGTTTGGTAACGTTCTCCAGAAGATTGTCTATAGGCAGCAGGACAAGTCGGCACGACAGCCACCCATGTCTGTCAGCGATGACGTGTAGAGCAGGCTAGTTTCCTGGCTGGATGCAGCTTGTAGGTAAAGGTCTGTGCCTTTTCCTGAGATGGCTTGAAGTGTGACATCTCACCTGTCTCCTTGTTGCGGAAGATGAAGCGGTACAGCTCAGCTTCAATCTGTACACCTGCGATAAAGTCCCCTTTGGTCTCCTTGAGGGTTAGGCTGTCGTACATGGTCTCGGGCAGCACACGTCCACACTTGGAGCTGAAGTATAGCAACCGGGCATTGTGGCGGATGTCTTGTGAGATCTCGTGGGTGTACCTCTGAAAGAGGATGAAGACAGTTATCTTTGTGTGCCGGATGTGCCTGGTGATGTTGCTGAGGTAGGTGACTGTCTTCTGGTGCATTGCAGGGTCATCGATAACTAGAACAAGTGGTTCTGTCAGTCTGGCTGCCAGCAGCTTTTCCATCAGTGCTTGCAGGTTCTGCGTCTTGGTGATTGGGCCATTGTACCATTGATCATTACGCGCAACCGCCTCAGCGACGGAGTCAGACACCAGAAGGATGTATTGAGAGTATAGATGTTCAGCCATGAGAGCCAGCAGCATGATGTTTTTCCCGTGTCATGACGGGGCAATGATCAGCACCACCTGGCCAGAATCAGCTGGCCTACTGTCGAATGGTACAGACATGCGTGCAGAGGATGGTTAGCACTTGGACAGCGGTAGCCTCGTCTATATCTGGGAGACTAAATGGCAGTACTTCCTGCACCAGCGCTTTCACCTGCAGAGCGGGGAATTCTGCACCTCCAGCAGATACGAAGGATGCGATGGAGGCGTCAAGCATGAAATCCCAGCAGCAGCTGAGAAGATAGTATAGAGGGCCTGTGTCAGCACCAAAATGTGTCTAGCACATCCAGTATCTGTATGATACATGCATGGGAAGCCATGACTATCCTGTGGGCTTAAACGGCAAACCAAAGAACCCTGACTTCTTCACCTCTGGTAGCTGGAGGTTGGCGGTAGCCCCTGTTTTGCCATCGACAGTGATATGGCACAGGCCGAGGTAGCCTACCATGAGATTCTCTCCATCCTGTAGGATTGAGCTCCGTGGTTTCAGGAGATTCTTAACCAGGTCTTGTGCATATGACTCAGACATAACCTTGATGGCACCAGCCTCGTCGACTTCGAGCATACCTCGCATCGTTGCCCTGTCTTTGATGCGCATCCCCTTGTATACAGTCTTGGCCTTGTTAATGGCCAATTTTCCTACCGTATCAGTGTTCCTGATGAGATCTCGGGCTGGGATGGTACCTCGGATCTCCCGCGGGTCTCCCTTCTCATCGAAGTCTAGGAAGGAGATAGGGGTAACAGTGTCCTCTGAACCGAGGCGTGCCTCGCCCAAGTGAGCAAGATCGCCTAGCTATTTGCTTTCTAGGTCTGTGAGTGACAGAGTCATAGTGCTATATACACGGCTTACACCTACTAGTGAAATTGTTGGGCATAGGAGGACCACGCAGTCGGCCATGGGAATAGGTAGCAGTGCTAAGGGTACTGGCCTTCTCTGCAGGGGCATGCCTTGTGGGCAGTCCACCATTTCCGGTCATTGGCGGTCCTCAGTTCACATGCTCGACTATGGGCTACACATCATCCTCCGGCACACCATGCCTCATATGCTGCAGGTGTCTCGTGATCCATCTCTCGCTATTCAGAGCTGTTAAACATAGGCGACGATGATCTCAGCCATTGCACTCGTTGCTTGCCCTAGAACCGCGGCCTCAATTAGTGTAACAGATCACCCATGATCTTGGTGGCAACAGTGTAGGAGGCGCCACTGAGGGCGATCTTTGGGATGGGATGAGTTATTCTGAGACAGTGTCCGGCCACCCCACTCAACACTGTAGCGAGGACAGCCGCAGTGGCAGCAGGAAGAACCTCATTTCCCCCTGTCATTTTCACCACGGCCACATTCGCAGCCACATTACTGGCGACATGGACCGGCAGAGGATTTGCTTTGGTCAGTAACTTCTGTGTCTTGGTTCGCAACAGGTTCTCCACCTTCTGAAGACTTGCCTGGCTCTCTGGCAGTTGCTTCACGATCCGTACCATTGACGTCATTGTTTAAGCACTGAGTATACAATGCTGTTAAATGTCTGCGTTCCCTGTCGAGAGAGCTAATAAGCGCTTCCCAGTCTGCATCTGCCTGGTGGCCAGGTTGGTACTCAGGAATATTCATCTCTCTATTGAGACATCTTAAGCATGTCCGGGCTCACACTATGCGAGAAGTACTATGATGTGTTCTGGAGGGAGTTGAAGGACTACAAGTAGAAGACACCAGATGAGCTCGCTCACCTCTCCGGTGCTGAGCTGACAGATAAGCTGACAGCAGTTAAGCTCTATCTAGGATTTGGTACGGGGCAGATCTGCTTCCTCGAATACCTTATTATGGGCGGGAGTATCGTCATGCAGCTCCTGCGAGCTATAGGTTTCTACAAGGATCGGGAGTATCTGTTAGATGTGTTCCAGCAGTTGCAGCCCTCCATGGCGTCACCTGACTCAGAGCTGAACAAGGCTCTGCGATACTACAAGCTAGAAAAAGGATGCGCTGTGGAACCATCCAGCCCTTGCATGTGCATGTTGGCAGCGTGTATAGGGCCTGTAGGGAAGCCAAGATGGTTCAGTGTCTGACTGTGGTCCCCACGGCTACGGTAGAGTGTCTGGATAGTCTTATAGCTGATTTGCTAGCGGCGGAGTAGGCTGATCCCGAGCGCCACGATAGCTAGGCCTGACAACACTCGTAGAGCTACCATGGGAAGCGGTGTTGTGTCGACTGGCTGCAGTATAGGGGTCGGAGCTGCCATGGGAAGTGTCATTTCGATTGGCTGCAGTGACAGGGTCGGAACGACTCTATGACCCATACTATGCGTAGGTGCGTTGATATCAGTGTTGAAGCCAAAGTGGACACTGGGGGAACTCCCTTCAACTATCATGTTGTTATAGCCCGTGACTTGGAGGTCCTCGATGTTCACGGTCATGCTGCTCGGAATCAACCGTAGGTGTGATGAAATAGCAAAGTCAAGTTTGCGATGGGCCTTCTGCAACCCCTGCTGGAACTTAGCAATACGACTACTGGGGTCTGCCACGATGAGCATATCCTCAACGAGACTGATGAACATGGCCTGGAACTCCGCTCCGCTGACACCATCTATGGAATGACGCATCTTGGTCTGTGCTGTAAGGAGGCAGTAGCACAGTGCTTCCAGGGACTGGTTGATCCGAACGATCCCTACTGGTGTGAGGCCTGAGGTGATGTGTGGGACAAAGTACTTCCACACATCTGGATAGTCCTGCCGCAAGTCAGTGATGTGCATATTTTGGGTCGGAGTCTGGATTGAACGAGAATGTCGCTGTCTTCGGGCGGCCTGCTCGTCGGGGTGTTCGATAGGGGAATCCTGAGTAGTCACGTCTCAGGTCACCGTACATAACCCCTAGGCTGCTGTTGTCACCACCATGCCACCAATAGTTTGGGTGAGCGCTGAACTCTCTATGTAGGCTGCTGGCCGCTGAGACGCTATGACTGTTGAGCTGTGGGTCGAAGTCGTTTGTATCAGGACGGCTTGCACCTAGCTCATGGAAGATTCGTCGCACTGTGAAGTACACGTGGAATCTGAGACAGCTGGCGATGAGCACAGCTTGAGGAGGACCAGACCAGAATAGGAGTGAAGCAGGGTGGAACTTACTCCACATCCTGCCGTGGCACACCACACGTCAAAGTTCAGCTGCCGATTCCAGTATGAGAGGCTTGGGGCAGCCATCCATGTATGAGCTTGCTTCGCATCCTTGATGGTGATGGGGCGGTTGGTCAGCAGTCGTGGGTTGATTGAGAAGCTGGTTCGGGACCGTCCATCCACTGTGATGGAGAACTGTGTTAGCTCTGGTATATCATCCAGTAGACCTCTCACGCCAGTCAAGGGTGTACCCAGGAGGGGCGGTTGGCTACGGATGACTGTCGTGTGGCTCAGTGGGAAGGCCATCTATGCTGGTGTTCTTAAAGCTACCGTACAGGCAGCACACTATTTGCAGTCATATCGACTCCATAGATCGGCGGGGTGACCTCGCCGTAACATCTCGTTTATTAGCTCCTCCATATCAACCCGCCTGCTGGAGCAGTTGAGGTATTGCTGTCGCACTTTAGGTTTCTCAGTGTGGTTCAGGGCTTGGACCTTCAATATATGGTGGTACTCTTCATCGGTGACCTGGCCATCCTCGAGAGCTTTGCTGACAGACTCGTCGATAGTCCGTAGCATACTCTGTGCCAGTGTCACGTACTTAGCATGCTTCTCCAGCCTCCTTGTGATCTGCCGCTGGCCCACTCCCAAGCCCGTGGCCAAGCCAGTGGCGGCCAGTGTCACGCCACCCAGCGGGATGGCGACGAGGGCACCCACCCCTGTAGCGAGAGTGACCACAGCTGCCACACCAGTACTGGCTCTAATCACACCCACAGCAGTGGCTGTACGTGCGAGGACGTTGTATGCTGTCTTATATCGCCTGCGCATTCTGCTGCACTTTTCTGCCTCATGGACGAGATTCTGCCGGATGGTATCTATCTGCTGGAATCGCCAGCCATGGATGGTACCACCCTCGTCACTCTGATTTTTCCAAAGTATATCTGGAGGCTTAAACCGGCATCACCTGCAGAATATGCTAATGAGTCATAGAAGGTTTCATTTTGGAGAGCCCGGCGAACCGTACCAGCTTGCGGGTGTTGAGAGAGATGTCTCTTAGACAGTGGTCATCCAACACTATGTCGGGTGCCAGTAGCTTTCTGAGATGTGACATCTGGAACTTCACCTTATCACCAAGATAGTAGGGCCACCTGGGGGTGGCTGGCAAACATGACTGCTACTATATGGGCCTCCTGCAGTCATTGACATAGAGGTTACTCCCCTCTCCACTGTTGTGAAAAAGGATGGTACAGTTCGAAAGCTCTACAATCGGGGATCATCCTTCCTCACCTACATAGGTGAAGGTGTCTCCCTGATGAGGAAGGGTCACTGGATCGGGATTACAGGAGGAAAGCTCCTGCTGCGTCGTTCATTCGATGGACCAGAAGAAGCTGTTAACCTTCAGGAGGGCACACTATGGGTAGATGGGGTGTCACATGTCTCCAAAGTCAAGGGTGCTGTTAAACTGCTTCAGCGAGTCAGACTCACTAGCCCGCAAACGACTGATATAGTCCAAGAGCTATGTTTCCTAGCCAGCGGCAGAGTTAAGCAGCCTCCTCCCTGCCCCTGAGGGGATGAAGATCACTATCGATTCGGACTGAACAGGGCTCGATCTGGTACAGATATTTCTCGAGGGGTTCACTCTGTTCAGTTTAACTCTTCATACATAGCCATGATTCTCATCATACTGCTCGTGCGGGCGTCTACAGCAGTGGCACAGGGCACTGAGACTGCCATGATATTGGATGCCAAGTGGCTCACTTCCGGGATGACCCCCAGTCCAATCCTTGGGTCGACCCCTTGCGGAGAAACATTTACGACCGCTTTCACCCACGTAAAGAGATCGAGTCTGTCTGCCACTTCTATGGGGTGGAGAGGGTAGGCCATGGTTGTCTGCTGGAGACCACTGCTCAGCACCAGATTCTCTGCGTAACATGTGATCATGGCAGAGTCTGTCGTGGTTCATATGCTAATCACTTTAGCCTCCTCCCAGATGAACGTTGTCAAGGTAGATGGAAGCCCCTATGGGTGGTCCCATCATGCCGATGCGACTCTGGCAGAGACTACGTGTTATCTGAGCCTACACATAATAGAGAGAGGCCGGCCACTGGCCGGTATCCTGAGGAGGTTCTCCCGGACAGTGGGGTCCGCACGGGAGTTTTATTTCCATGTCAGCAACTCCCATATCGACCACGAACATCACATGTCTCAAATTCCTATGCCCCAGGGATTGAAAGGACGGTGGGGGCCACGGATCGCCGAACGGCGGGCAGTTGAAGGAGGTGGTATCATTTTGACCCCGACACTACTACTTAACCAGATGGACCCATGCTTACAAGACTAATCATAAGATCGAATTTGTTCGAAATTGGATGCTTCTACTTACACAGTCAAAGTTTATTTTGTTCTCATATGTTCGATATGTGCAGAAAGCACATGTGATTTTCATAGAAGTTATTTGCTTTCAGATTGATACCTATACTAATTTAACCCCTTGCCGTTTGACCTACCAATGTATCAATTTCAAGACAATGATATGCGACATTATAATGTGTAACTAATTAACAGGAACAACTCCCTTAATCTCAATTTCTAGATTACTGTCCAGGTAGTAACATTTTAAAACTACTTTTACCGTGTGTTGTTGCTGCCTATAGGAGCAACACCGCCAGTCAAATTAGTTTTACCATATTCCACAGACCGCATATTAATTATTAAAGACATACAATAAGTACAACTGATGAACTTTTAAAAGTTCATGACAGACTTACCTACATCAACCCTTAGGTATTCGATTGTGACGTCAGTCTACATGTGACGTAATTGATTATGACGTCATATGCCTGGTGTCAGATTAGATTCATCAAATCTGCATTTCTGTGTTGTCATAAAATCTGCACAATTGTATAGATATATCCATCGAATAAAAGATATGACTTTCGAGATCCAACTTATATGAGAATTTGTTCATAGAAGGACCGTCCTATATATGGCATATATTCTTATCTGTAGATACCTGTTCGGCAGATACGTGTTTGCATTCTGCAGTTTGTGCTTACAAACAAATTTGGTATGGTTTCTGACCACTGTATACTATATGACATAGGGTCACTTCGAAATCGTCCCCTGAGTTCCATAATGACCACACCCATCTTAACGCCCACTTAAAGTGAGGATTTTGCGCTACTAAATTATACATTTGCAAAATAATTATGATTTAGCAGACTCAATTAACAAAATTGCTTTGCTTGATAGTATTATCGAATGAGTGAAGTGACAGTAACATCACGTGCGTGTGTATATGCCATGGGCGAGAAATGGCAACACCAATGTTAATGTGCTGTTAGCTTGTAAATTAAGAACCATGTAAAACAGTCATACTTAGTTATTCGAGTAAGGCAGTTGCTCTGTGCCATTAGAGACACTGTCACGCATGAGTGCTCTTGTCGGCACATCCCTATAATTCAGATCCACAGCAAACGTCCACGTACAATTTTAATCCAAGCTGTATAACGTGTGTGATAAAAGGTGAAACCAGTACACCTTATACATATGAATATATTGCAGGAAAGCTAAGTTCATTACTACTTGATTTGAAATGCGTTCCATCATCCTCACAAAATAAGTAAGGTATGTGTACATTTGTATTTCCTAATAGTCAATCCTGTCATCCGATATTTCCTTGGTCCCATGAGTCTCGCCATCATGTTGATATATGGTGACATTTAGCAAACTAAGCCACTCGCGGGACCGTGCTGCGAACTAGAGTGTATGCATATATTTCGTGTCGATATATTAAGAATGCAATACTTCTTGATTCCCACCACCACTCAGAACAAAAATGACATATAGTATTAATCTTGTGGTTTCTAATTATTCAAGCTTGTGTTGCTATATTCCGTAACCCCCCACCGGGCTGGCCATCATTGTAACACATGGTTACATTTAGTGAAATCCTGCTTTGCGTATCTCACTGACTATGCCACCTTTACGCCATCGCAGCTGCAGAACTAGATAGTGTACTTGTAACAAGTGCCAATACAATATGTATATGCCATGAAATTACATACCTCTTATGGATTCATTTCCCAGAGCACGTCATGAACGCATTCAAAGAACACCTTTATTAATCTGCGATCTATCGCAGATTATTGTTTTACTCAGGAGCGTTCTTCTTATTATTATTATTAATCTGCGATCTATCGCAGATTATTATAATTACTCAGGATCTTTCTTATTATTATTCTTCTCCCAAAGGCTTAGGAGCTATCTCCTCCTAGATTGTTCATCCAATCAACTCCAAACCTTCACAACTTCAAGGGCCCATGCCAATAATCGATGGCTATTACTTTTATTTTGGATCCATCCATCAATTCTTGAGCTACCAACCTTTGATTGGCCAAAATGTCCCATAGGAAATGTATGGGAATTTCCGATCAACTCCAAACTTGGTCAACCTCAAGGGCCCATGCCACAATCGATGGCTATTACTTTCATTTTGGCTCCGACCACTAGGTTTTTAGTTATCTGCCCTTGAGTGGGCAAAAAGTCCCATAGGAAATGTAAGGGGGGGGTCTTAAAATTTGATCTTTGAAGTGCTACTACAGCTAGAGTTTCAAACGGATCACCACCATATTTGCTGAGGATGTTACCACTGGCCATTTTTTTTTCAAAATGGCCGACAGACGTTTGACCCCACAATGCATGGGAAAAAGTCCCATAGGAAATGTATGGGCATTTCAAATGAATATTTGAAGTGCTACTACACCTAGAGTTTTGATCGCAGCACTAGGATGTTGCCACTGATGGTTATTTTTGAAAAAATTTGGGCAAAAAAAACAGTTTCGTTTTTTGCAGAAATGAACCGAGGATGACATTTTTTTTTGGAAAAATGACGGCCAGGCGAACCTTTTGGGGTTAAAATGACCACAATTTTTTTTTGCAGAAATAAACTCTCGGTGGAAAAAAAATGGCCGCCAAAATGAGTTTTGTCCCGATCGATTTGAAATTTGGTCAACTTCTAGCTCTCATACTGACTTGATTTGGTAACAAGTTTAACGTTGATCCACATTATTTTATGCTTTAGGGTCAAGGCTATCGGTTTTCAAGAAATCAGCTTTTCCATACCCTGTGTAAAAGTATGGGAATTTCAACTATGGATCTTTGAGCTGAACACTTAGACTTTTTATCAGATCAGCATCAGTCATATTCAATGATCATATGAGAAGAGGCTTATAATACTCCTTAATACCCAGTCATCGAAGATTTACAGTTACTTCATTAAATGTGTTCTAGTTTATCTTACTGTCGCGTGTATATGTGCAATATAAAGAGTAACATTTATTTAGATATATTTTTGCTATACAAAACATCCACTACACCGTGGAGTTAAAAGAATAATAAAAACAACATATTTCAACCATCAATGTTCATAATATAGACTATGTTCTGTATAATGGCATGAGAAACCAGTATATGATGATTGGATCCGTCTCTAATTTAAGACTACCGCATTGATGGCAATACATAAGTAGTATCTCCTGCATAGGTGCACGTGCATCTTGTGATGCGATGCTGACATCGTGAGATTACTTAGAACAAAGAAGTCCAATATGTCAGTCAAATAGAGGCCGTCATAATCAAAAATAGCAGCGGAAGGCTGACGTCTAAATTAAAACACGCCATGCATGGTATATCTAGGTTCGGCATGAACTTGTAATAGTCCTTTAAGCTTTGCAAATTGTATGTCTTTAATATTTAATTCGCATTATGCTGAATATTTTGAAACAAATTTGACTGGGCGCTGTCGCAGCAATAGTTTCAAAATTAGTCAGCAGCTTAACTGCATCGTTTTCTGGAAATTGAGATTTGGAGAGATCAGTGTTCGATAGATCATAACGCGGGCGCAGCGTTGGCGGAGCTTAGCTAGAGATCGGCGAGCGTAACTAAAAGTGAAATAACTGCTCTTCTCCCTCGCCCCTCCACTTTACATTGGGAGATCATATTTTCTGGGACGATTTACGACCATGACAAACATTCTGCTATTCTGCATTGTGGTGAGACTGACGTGAGTGATGGTCACGAGTGGAAGGGTGGATAAAGCATCTAGCTAATGTACATCCGGATCTGAAAATTGATCATTATCTCGGGCACATTAAATGTTCATAAGTATGTGTTTATTGTGATGCATTTCGTTGATATCATAAACGAAAACAGCTTAACCTTGACAGTTTTCAAAATGACTACGAGCTAGCGATAGACAAATAAGTAGATGGATAATGAGATCTATGAATGTATTCACAGAAGGGTTAATAAACTGAAAAGTCGTAACGCCTCGATTTGAATGGTGTGTAACCAATGAGGTTCGGACTTGCATCTCTGGATAACACTGTCCCGTCACGTTATGCTTATTGATTTCCGAGTTGCCATGTCTTGATTCTTGTACAAGACATAACAGCGGCAGGCGATTTAGGTCAGAAATTGTGGATGCCACATTGTTTCAAATAAACTTCATGCAGAAAGCCTTGGGTGCTGTGTTAAACAGTCCATTTCTGGCTATATACAGTGCATATAAAAGGTAATGGTAACAGGCAGCGTGTCTGTGAACCTAAATAAAACTGATTTATTCCAAATAATTCGAGTCGAACATCAGTTGAGTTGATACTATGAGGGGCATATGTACGATGTACTATAAGTTAACTTTTTAATCTGACGTCATTCAAGGCAGATTAGTTTCAATATATCCAAGAATATTGTGTTGAAATTGATATGTTGTGACTCGTTGACTTATATCTCTCAGAAATATATCTGGACTTACATTTTCTCTGGAAATGGAGATTTAGAGAGCGCAGGGATCGGTTAATCCCTGTATGTACAGTTTAGATACATATAGGTAGGACATATCTAAAACTTTATTCATCCATCAAATTGGGCTGTTAAAGGAGCGTCGGTCTGGTGACATGTGCGGTGCCATGAAGCTATCATCTGACAACCAGGAGAAGCATTAGATGTTCTAAATTGTCATGAATAGATTCGGATATAATTATATTAACCTCAATTGTTTCTGAGGCTTAATACACTGTGAATTTTTAGAGTAGTGTATTTTGCAAATTGAAAGATATAAATTTAGTGACTATCAATTGAAGAATAGCAATGTCATTGTAAATAATGCATCAAGTAATGTGTAGATAGTGTGATGCATTTGCACTGGCATGTAGAAAGCCACTTTACACGTATTAGTGCCATGAATGATATCTGTGACTATCACCATATTGTGCCTTATTTGCGAGATTTCTTTTAACTTCGAATTTGCTCTAAATTGTGTGTTTCTATATTGCAACCAAATAGAAGTATCTTAGCGAACGTCCTGTACGTTGGTGGTCTCTTCACCATCCTCGGTTGTATTTTGTAAATTATATTTTGGGTTGGAGAAAGCCAGAGCGGCTTCGTCAATTTGTTGACAGGACTGCCAATCATGCAACCGTTTAACAGCTGACTGATTTCATATTATCTGACGTCACAATCAGTCAATGATATCAATTGTCAGAAGTGTGATGACGAGAAGAGAAAAGACAGGATATGCAGTTAATTGGCTTGAATAGTACTTTAAGAAGAGTAGTGAATGGCTGCTGGATCAATTTCATGTTAAAATATGATATTTTACACCAAAACTAAGATGGTCCATTAAAGATATTAGCATAATTTCGTGCGAACGTAATTATGATAGCATTGTTGGAAATACTCTACTGAATAGATTAGACCCAGGTGAGTAGGTGCAATATCTAGTCAGACTCGCACACCTCTTAAAATGACACTAAATTAAACAGGAATGCTGTACACACCTTATCAAATGGGGCCATTGAAGATACATCATATCATATTGGTTGAATATACTCGTGGCAGGGCTCATTTATCTGACAATGTGAAGACGATATTGATGTCCTGAAATGTCACGAATAAATTCGGATATAATTAAAGTAACACAAAAATCGTATTCCTCATGATGAATATACTGTGAATGATTATGGGGATGTCTATTGCATATTGCGAATGAGAAGATCCTAATTTATTGGCTATCTTGGGCATTTTCAGTTTTAGCTATGCCCCACCCATCACCAGCTAAGCTCCAGCCACACCTTGCTCGTGTTGGGATCCATCGATCCCGGAACTCCCTGACTATCAATGTCCATAAAACTATACAGGTAAGCTATTAAATATTTGGAAACTGTTTTGCCTGGGCGCGGTTGCTGCCTATTAAATGGTAATGACATTCAATTCGTACAACGTGTCAGACTATTAAGCGCTAAAGACGGACTATTTCGCATATGTATGACGTCATTCTGATTATGACGTCATATGATGGATGGATAAACTTGGAAATGCCCATTGAGGAATAACAATGGAATTGTGAATAGTTCAACGAGTGATCTTTAGAGGGAGTGAATAATATCTGCGGTGACGTTTCGCGTATTATGGATTATAAATGATATATGTGAGTATCACAATATGGCGAACTACTTGCGGGATTTTCTTATTTTCGAATTTGCTCTGAATATTAGGTTTCTGTAAAGTAGCCAAATAGAAGATTAACCCAAGTATATTTTAGTCTGTGTAATAAACATGGCACGTTATTAATATTTCTATATAAGAGCAGTTTGGTTTTTGGAGCTGTTTATTTAGCAAATAGACACATTTCCTAATGGATGAAGGAACATGGTATAAGATAGCCAGTTGTTTTTGACAGAATCTTCTCAAACACCTTGTACGTCCATAGTCTCCTCACCACGTTGTGTTAATATACATTCGTGTACATAATATTTGGGGGAGAATCAAGCCAAGGTTGTCTCCTTAATTCGTCGCATGGATGTGTATCAAGAAACCGTTCAACAGCTGACGGATATAATATTATCTGACGTCACAATGCGACAAGTATAGCACTTGTAAAAAGTGTGATGGAGAAAAGAGAAACGACATGGTATGCAGTTACCTAGCTTGAATTAGGCTTTATACACATTAGTGAATGGAATGCTCTGAAGCCAAATTCTCCCGGTAGGATTTGGTAGCTTGAATTCATCACCGAAGTGCAAGTTATTATTGGATTGCTCGTTCACTCAAGTATTTGACCTCATATTTAAACATGTCTTAAATAGTGGCTCTGGTCGAAAGTGTCTAAATAGTATGCTTTTGATTAATTTATAATTTAATAAACATTCGGTTGACCATTTTAGGATCAATATGCCTGGGGACTGTTGCTGTCAATCAAATATTCAAAATGTTAACTGCATAGATTCCTTGAAATCTAGATACTAGGACTACATGTTTCAAAATTTCAAATCGATACGAACATGCATAAAATGGGATTGGGGGTGGGGGTGGGCGGGCTGTGTGAGGCAAAGATTAAATAGAAATCGGAGGAGCTTTGCTAGAATTAGGCGTTGTATAGACGGAAATGGATTACTCTTTTGTATGCATGTGTTGAACTACATACACTCAATGATATATTGAAAGAGATTGAATCTCACACTTTTTTACAAATAATATATAGTATTTTTTATGTTGGCCAAATACATATTTTAATCATTGAAAAGGGCATACCAATGTTGATTAAAAAAGATAGGTGTTAGATATCAGAAACTTAGTTTACAGTAAAAGTTGAGGCTGCGTAAGGCAACTATAGCCCCTAGCCAAATTAGTTTCAATATATTCAACACAACTTTCATTCAGTTATGTACTGCTCAACTGGAATGGTTGCCTGGTGTGACCTGATTAAGAAAATACTCCCGACATTAAATCAAAACCCTGGCTATCATAACTATGATTTCGCTAGCAAGATGTGCATTTCACTAAGCAATACGGCAACAATTTGGAAAAATATTCTATGAAAATAACATTTGGAAAAGTACTCTGTGAAAATAATATTTGATTCTATTACCTGCAATGTATAGTTCGGCTTACTAATCCTTCTTGCAAAACTTTCACATGCTGTCAAACAGTGTGGCGGTAGACACAGAAATCGAATACAATTTTATAGACATGCTTTTTCTAACTTATTTTCTGTATAACAATATATAACTAGCTATCAGATTATGCAAATAACTAATTGTACAGTAGGTAACATATGTTCTGATATATGTATCACACAGATGTCATGGGGGTGTTCCAATAATTGATGAACATAGTTTTAGAGATGTCCCACCCATCTCCAGCTAAGCTCCACACCCGCTTTGCCCGTGTTGGGATCAATCAACCCCTGAACTCTCTGACTCTTAATGGCATCAACAGCGCCCAGTCAAATTAGTTTCGAAATATCAAGCGATTATTAAATAGTAAAAGATACGATTCGTGCAATATTAAACCTTTACGACGGAACAAATCAAGGCATTCATAACGTAACTGATTATGACACCATCATATATATATATAACGTAGGTGTTTATGATGTCATATTATTGACTGATAAACTGGAATCCTCCATTATCCACATATAACTATATTACTGGCAGTAACACACGCAATCTTGTACGAGTGTTTTGCAGGAGTAAAGCCATTAGACTACTGGCCAGCTTAGATCCTAGGGCATTACTACACACACACACACACACGCACGCACGCACGCACGCTTGCACGCGACGCGCGCACGCACGCACGCACGCACGCACGCACGCACGCACGCACGCACGCACGCACGCACGCACACACACCATCGTCTATGGCATATAACTGTCTGCCAAACATATGCCTATAAATCTACTAAGACGCGCTTACCTTCTACAAAGACAGTTTGTACAACCATAATCCTGAGACTAAATAAATTTCGTCTTTGGATGCCGATCACTTTGGGCGATATTGCGATCTTGTGCTGCAACAAAGTCGAGCCATTAATGCTTTCACTGAATATCCTAAATTGCTTCTGCTGGAAATAAACAAGCTCGTTAAGTGATAATGTTGGATAAGTCGGTCTATAGATGCGCTTGCGATATAGACTAAACTGGTGATATTTCTGGCAGACGGATTGCGTGAGATTTGCAGGTCGAAGAATAATAATTTAATTGACGAAAGCATCTGTTATCTGATTTGAAACCCCTTGTTATATCACATACTCTCTCAATGTGATGGAGACTGTGACAGATTGCATTGGCGCATGACTTAATTGCCATAAAGTAATGCAGGCGGGCATTTTGACCAATTTGAAAATGCTGCCTGGCCCATTACCATATGGGAAATCGACCCTAAATGAATCTACATCACTAATTCTAAAGCTTGGATATTTGCGTCAGAGTGTGTTCTCCTCTTGTAATTATATAGCTAATAATCGTGATGATCAAATTGTTTGACTTACATCTGTATACGCTCATACGCCTTCATTCTTCATCAAGGTGAAATCACAAAGGGTTATCATTAGCATAACCTGGTCTGATGCAATGTCAAAAATGCTATTTTATACAGCAAAAGGGTGTTTAGATCTGTCACAGAAGCAACTGATAATCAAGTACGTCACCTGTTAGCTGGCCTACCAGTACAATCCCTGAACTAATTAAAAGAATTAAAGAATTCAGTTGTCCTGAAGTCAGTGCCACGATTCCGAATTGGACTATTATAGTAATACGTAACTGACAGGACATCTAATCAACGTATAGATTCCACGATAGCAACACAATCGGCTACACAACATGTATCTACACATAACTGTATATTTATGTTTAGTAATTCAAAGTTGACAACCATCCACTAAATCGATGCAAGAAGCAAACCCAAGGGAAAGTTTTTCTCGGATTCACCATACCTTGTACACAACAGGGAACTTAGTGGTCAAGTCCTAAATAAACACCTAAGGCAAATTATCGATTGAGTTGTCATGTCAGTTTGTTCAGAAGTCAAACACCATCTGTCTATACCATTTTGATTCCCAGTGCTCTCATCGGCGAAATGCTTGCTCAATTTCTTGTTGCTCTCCCTTGAGGTTCGCAGAAAAAAAGAGATTGATAGGTTTTGTGTAAAGAAAATGCATCACCTTCCCGGCATTTGCGGTTAGAGTAGTGGAATTTAATGTAGACGTGTATGCTGCAAACATAAGCCATTCCTCAATACATTCGCAAAGAATATAAGCACCCACCACAGCCACCACCAGCAGCAGTGGCGCCGGCGACCACGACGACGACTACTACTTCTACAACTACTACTACTACTACTACTACTACTACTACTACTACTACTACTACTACTACTACTACTACTACTACTACTACTACTACTAATACTAATACTACTGCCATTGCCACCGTCACTACCACTACCACTACCACTACCACCACCACTACCACTACCACTACCACTACCACTACCACTACCACTACCACTACCACAACCACCACCACCACAACCAACACCAGCAACACCAGCAGCACCAGCACCAACACCAGCAGCAGCATCATCAGCAGCAGCAGAAGCACATCCAGCAGCAGCAGCAGCAGCAGCAGCAGCAGCAGCAGCAGCAGCAGCAGCAGCAGCAGCAGCAGCAGCAGCAGCAGCAGCACTACACATAGCCCTGAACGCGCGCCCCAGCCCAACACCTGCGTTCGGGAATATAGTATTCTAAATATGGTTGTGTTCAAGGACTCACTTAATCCCGGATTTGCTGCCAGATGTCCAATATTGGATTTCGTGAACAGTGACCTCGATTAATAATGGTTGACAGTGTCTAGACTCGCTGAATAAATGACGGTCTGGAGCCAATACCGGTACGGTTAAAATTTCAAGAAAGCCCGCGATTCAAGTGACCTTTTACTTTTATATGCTGAATAGAATCACACTGAAAACTGCCTCTATATTAGCATCGTTCTTAATGTAATTATCATAATGATAAATAACACATCTTCAATTGGAATGTGGTTACGGTAAGGTTGACATTGGGAACAAATGCATTGATTAATTTTCCCAGCAAACTGTCTTGTTATGTTTGTTATTCTAAGAGAAATGAGGTAGTTTTCCTATGTCCGGCTCATATTGGTGCTCGCAAAACGCATGTTCTACAAGCAAGTCAATGAAATATTAACGGGTGCACTAGTACATCTGCTAGTGCATGTTGCAATACCTGGTCACGACAGATTGGTAATGACCCAGTGTTGCAGCGTAAATAAGTGTATAAAGTCTGCACTAATCGTGTCTCTTTACGTATTTTGTTGAAAACGGCAAGGGAGTATGCCTACATTGTTTGAGCAAGTTGTATACGCCCCACTAAATATATGTATTAGACACTTGACCGACGAATTGATTATTCCACAAAGCAAAGCATATTTTATCACAACAATGGACCTTTCCATTTTTAGATGTGCCCCGCCCACCACTAGCTA